>CALNHX010002208.1:150347-188499 GCA_940337035.1 Agriotes lineatus
CATGTAAAAAAATCTCTTTTATTTATTTAACATGTAATTATATCAAACCTTTTAGATGCTTTAGGAACAATAACCACCAATTCAGGATCCTCGTCGCAATCGAGACAGCAGGCTTCCTGCATCCAAACAAAGCAAGATACACCAGCGCCCCCGTCACCTACTGCAAGTATATGTCCGCTTCTTATGACTTCTCCTAAAGTCTCCAAAGATGAGATGCGACTCCGAAATGGCCCCAATCTCCTACGACAGCAACAATGCCTCCACTGGCAGAAACGGGATGCTCAAAAACAAACCTTATCGAAGTCTCCAGCACGGATAGTGTCCCAAACAACTCCAAATTACTAGCATAAACACTTAAGGCTGATCTAAAGCAAATACGAAAATCACCGCTCGCTATCCAGAGAGATAAAGCGTGTGTTGTAGGGGCGGGCTCTCAAAACTCCATTATTTTTCCGCTCCTACAGTGCCGGTGTATCTATTGCGTTTCATTGCTTACAGTGGACCACAGTGAAATACAGAGTGATTCTTGCAAACATACTTCTAGTACATTTGTAGTCTACTCGACTAACTCTTTAGAATACCCCAAGAAGAGCGCACGATTTGAAATTACGGAATTGAGAAGTTCGTACTCTTTGGAACGTTATCACGAGCCGTAGTTAGGAATCAGGTTCCCCAAAATAACGCTTCTAAAATGATAGGGTGTGCACCCGAAGATATAGTTTAAAAAAAGTGCACTACCTGGAATGACCTTGCGGATCTAAATGTGGAGAGCTACATTTTTTGCGATTGCAAAGAAGCAGAAAAAAATATTTTCCGAATTTTTTTTATTACTAAAAATTTATAAATTTTATGCGTACATCGCATTTGCAAGCTTAGTTTTAAATATTTCTCAATGATTTTTAAACCATTGGAATAAATATTATTCTTTCTGTATTCAGATGATGTCAAATTAATCACGAAATTATTTTTCGCAAATGCTACAGAAATTGTTTAAATAAAGCGTAATGGGAATGCGCGATATACATTTCGGCATCAAGATATTTTGAAAACCATTGCACATAAAGACTTACTTCCAGCGTATGAAATGTATAGAAAAGAATGTAGAAATTTTTAGTGAAATAATTATCTCTTTTGCTTTATTTTTGTAAAAAATACGATTAATTTTTGTACATCGCTCCGTTGTTTTCCGCTGCGTGTCTTGAGTTAGCTCAGGCATAATAGATATCTACCTCAAAAAGAATAATGTAGTTTTAAGTATTGAAGTAAATATTTCTTAGTACCTTAGGAACAACCCTCTAGGGTGCCGACGTCATATCAATATCATAAAAATATCTTTTGTTCAGGTAAAGTACCTTTTCTGTTTCGAACATGACAAAACATTAATAAGAAAAGTTATTCAGAATCTAGAATTATGGCCCCATGCAAAATTACAGAAACATTGAGTTACTTTTATAAAACCTTGTTTTTCTAGAAGAATTTGCAAGTCCTTCATTTGATATGTTAATGTTTTTTTTTCTAGTGAAAATTTTGCAACCTATTAGATTAGGCCTATATGGAAAATACAACTTAACAACTATTATTATGAAAATTAAAAACCATAAAATTTAGCTTGCAATAAAAGGTGTGTTATTTTTGAAGTAGGTAGCGTTAGCACAAAAATGATCAATAACATTTCCTGTGAACTGATAGTTTTTTCTTGAATTTTCTTTTGGTTATAGCTGCTTTATGAGAAAAACACTGCATTAGTTTTATATTTTTATATTTTCTCCCTTAAGTTATAATAAATTAATGATATGGGTATAATAAATCTTTGAATATGATTTTTAATTATTTGAATAAATTAAACAGCCCTAACTAACATAGTTTTTGTAATTTTCCTGGCTATACTGTAATAATGCTTATATTTGTAATTCTAATTTACTCTCATTCCAGGGTTAGGTCTAATTTAAAAAATAACGAATATGAACTTGCTTTTGCTATCATTACTAATTAACTACGTTTGGCTATCAAAATTATTTATTTATGGTGCTATTTTAAAATGAATCATTTAATTGTATGCACTCTGTATATCGCTATTTTTCTAATAGGATTTAACAAGTGGGTTATATTTTTTAACTGATGGGAACAAATACAAAACCAAAGTGGTTTCCTTGCTTCGAGAATACGTAAACAAGCTGACAATTTTAATTAATTTCTCGATGTCCGCGCAATTAACGCTGTTGTTATTTCGCGTCATAAACAAAACACTTCCACCCATGCCACGAAGCGGAAGTGACGCTCTAAGCGACGCTAACCAAGCACATTCACAAAACTAACACTTTTAGGAGGCAATTCTGACCTTTTGATGACTTCTCCGTTGAAAATAGGGCTACCTGCCCCTCGCTGGAACTTCCACGATGCTCTGGGCCACTCGTTATTGTGTGCCTGCAGTTAGTAAGACTCAAATCTGCGCTGGAACCTACCTGGTAAACGGCTGATGCTCTCGGACATCTCTGAACCGCTTCCAATGAAGTTGGGGCCCCAAATCTCGTGCTCCGCTGTGGTATACTCTCGCTGTTTAATCACTCGTATAAGAACTTATAAAGCTGTCTGGATCTCCGTAGAATATGCCCAAAACACCACAGCTTCCACTGGACCACTTCGACGTCGACGCCTCGTATTTTACCTGCCCGGAAGCCCAATGCAAGGCAAAACTTCCACAGGTAACCCAGGACACAATCACTCAATTAAACAACACTTTTAATTAACTTGGGTATTTATTAACTCATAAAATAACTTGCTTCTCTGGGGCAGCTTGGCAATTTCACAACCAAAGCTTTCGCAGAAGCTACCCCAATTATTTTGTTTACAGTTTACCCATTGTTACATGAATTGCCAAGCCTGCTCTGATTTTATTATGTTTTAAACAAAGATAAAGCTATTCGAAAACGTCATTATGCAATTATTTTCATGGCCTATGCTATTTCCTAACAATTCTGAAATTCAATTGCTGAACATTCTTATAATAAATGTTTGTTTTGCTGGTTATGTTTTTAATTACTATTAATTATTATGCGAAATATAAAGGCTATAAAAATGGAAAAAGTAAGTCCGATTTTTAAATCCGGAAAGGAGTTCCTTTATCTCCGATCTTATTTAATGCAGCGTTAGAATAGTTATTTAGCAAACTGAAATGGAAACATTATCGCAAACAGCAAACATATTAACAACATCACAAAAGCAGCAGTAACAATTAATAGTAAACAACTTGAATATGCAACGGAAGTAACATATAATAATAATAATAATAATAATGGTTTTCTCTGCTTAGTGCTACACTGCATAGCGCTACATCGCTTATAATTTTAGTACTCAACTCCACCACGCGTCAACGGACAAATGGCGCTCTGATAAAAATGGGTGTTATCTTGGCTTATGTGGAATTTACACAGGAAATCAGTAAAATGATTTTATTAAATATATAAACATGGAATACTCTCATACAATTAATTCAGTAATCTAAATAACTAGTACACTACTTTAAAACAAAATTCTTGTACGAAAAGGTAAGCAAAAGTGATTTAACACTAAAAATGTTTTTTCACATAAATGCTACATCCACATATGACCACATGCAAATCGCAAGTGCAACAATGGTTGCCTGCTTTTACATAAACTACAATTTTTTTTTGTATTTTGCATTTCAATTTTACTAGAATAAAATAAAAAGGTGCTAAAGGTGATAATTAAAAATAGTTATATGGTACAGTGAATAAAGAGACATATTTTTCACTCTCATCATTAAATTGTTACTACTTCAATAGAATAGGATTTTCCAGCTACTCTCAGTTTGAGGTTGTAACTTACGCTACATTATCAAAGATAACATCAGATGATAAAAAGTAAACAAATTTAGACGTATTAGAATAGTTTTATTTTTAAATGTAAAAAGTACAAATAATAACAAATCAAATATTTCAAATGTAGACATACACTGTTAAAAAATTAATATAAAATTTAACCATTTGTAACTAATTAAGAAACAGAAAGACAGTAAACAATTGAATCAGTTGGAATAGTAAATTAAACATATAGTGTCCGCCAAAAAGTCGGCATATGGAAAAAAAATTTATTTTTCATTTTACAGGATTTTTGTAACAGTAATTCATTTACAGGGCTAGATTAGAGTTTCTTGAAGCCATTTAAATAGATATTAATTAGAATTGAAAAATATTTCTCCTAAAAAGCACCTTGCATAAAAAACGTAAAAATTATGCAAACACTACTTTTCGGTAAACAATAAAAAATCTAAAGAAGTAATTAACATTTTATATTATTTTTTCCCACTATAAATTTTTAGTCTTCACATAAAAAAATTTGAATTTTAATATTAAGTCTTGATACGTGAAATTTTGAAAAACTGAAAAATTTATTTTTAGCTAAAGTTAAAAAATATTAGGGGTTTTCTGGCCTTGAGATTGTTCAGTTCGCTAAAAATAACACGCCTTTAAAAAAAAATCTCATGGATATCTTACTTAGTTTCCGAAAAATAGCACTTCGGATTTTGACAGTTCGAAAAACTCAATTTTCTAAAGAAGTAAAAATCACTCGGTATATATGATAGGGGCTAAATAGGTTTTTAGACAAGCACAAATTATTACCGTAAGTTTTATGCCGACTTTTTGGCGGACACTGTATATGCAACTTCAATTACAAATTTTAAACTAATATAATTCTAATCATTGTATAATAAAACAAACTAGAATTGGGAAAAAATATGCACATAATTTCAAAATATACCCATACCATAGCTGCGCACATGAACATGATTGTAGAGGTACGATATGAGTTTTACATGATCTAGGTTAACTGAGCCAGTGTATTCCTAAAATCATGATAAAAATCAACAAAGCAGTAGGTACCAATAATCGAACAGCGTGTGCAATGCGTTTTGTGGTATGAACAATTCCAAAGTGTTGCACGTGTTAAAAGACGGTTTAGACGTGACTTCGGTATCAGAACAGCACCTAAGTACGATGGTAACGGTCGTTTAAGGCATACGACAGCATTTGAATATCAGAAACACTGTAGTCTTCCTCAAACGACTGATACCATCGCATGTCATCGTATTTAGCTGCTTCTCTGACACCACACTCAATCAAAACTTGCACACGTTACACTTTGGAATAAATTGTTCATAGCACAAAATGCACTGCACATACTGCTGGATTGTATGTACCATTTTGTACACTCGTTTCATGATCTTGGGCAGAAATTTGGCTCACCTAACTAGATCATGTAGAACTCCTGTTTTGTGCATATGATGATGGCATTATCTCTGAATATCATACATACATTTTGAATTATCCCTAATCCAACTGATAACCCTGTATAATTAAGCTAGTACATAAAAATCTATAAATTACATTTTCTAGTAAACTATTAAGCGTGCATAGGCAGTAGCAGTTGATATGAGACGTTACATATTTCGTGTAAGAGCCAGCGACAAAATTTGTTAAGTCATTTCATCAAGAAAATATTCCATTGCTGATATTTGGTTGGGAAGTCTGTCTGGATTCCAGTGGTCGAAAGAGCTACGACAGGGGCGCAAAAGGGGTAGAGATAATTCCATATCTTATGGTCCTTGAGAAAAGTATCCCCAGTAAGTCATGTTTGGTTATGTGATACCGACCTGACAAAATGTCAGGTATATACTTGTAAATTAGGTTATAATTTTTGACGTTTGACAAATATTTTTAGCTATACCGGTATTTGTCAAATGTAAAAAAGTATAACCTAATTTGAAAAGTAAACGTGACATGTCTGTGAAGTCATTTTCACATAACTAAACATGACCTACTGGGGATACCTTTCTCAAGGACCATAAGAAATTGAAATGTACTCTGTTCACTATGGTCCCGGATTGTTAAAAATGATGTTTTGTGGTAGCACTGTTGAATTTCGATTGGTTTTTTTTGTTACTACTAGGTTGGACAACGCAAAACCGTAATTTTGAAAAATTGGGTTTTTGTTACCTGGCAACTTTTATTTATTTTTGCTTAATTTCACTTCGAAAAATAACCTATAATTTATAGTTTTGACATTAGTAACTTAATTAATTGTTTCTAGTTACCCAGAGCTTGACTTAAAAGTATTAACCATGATATACGGGATTTTTTAAATTGGATTTTGACATTGACAATCCGGGACTATAGTGGATCGAGTTTACCAAGAGATCAAATCAATTTATAATCAGCGTCGCCTGTGACATGTGTCATAAGTTTGGCAGTTTTGAAGTGTATTGTTGGTGGCACTGTCAGTGTATGTCAAATTCGAGATTAGGTTAGGTTTTGTGTCAGTCTGTGTTAAATAACAAACACAACCTAACCTGCTAACCTCAAATTGGACATACACCGACACTGCCACCAATAATATACTTCAGTACTGCCCAATATATAACACGAATTTCAGGCCACCCTAGCTGATCTCTTATCTACCCCTTTGCACCACTGCTGCAGCCCTCCCCACCATCGAAAACCAGGCCAACATCCAAATCAATTATCAGCGATATTAAGAGAATATAATTGCAAGAAATATTTTCTTAATAAAATGACGCAACTATATTTGTAGCAGGCCCTCCGTCTAATTAGGTACTTAACAGTAAGCACTTACTACTACAACCACAGATGTGAATAATACAAAAGGCAGACATGCTATACACCAAAAATTTATGAGCAAAATTGCAGTTTCTAAATAAATAAATAAATATGCATCTTAAATGTAAGAGATTATGCTCAGGTTTAAGAGACTTTAGATTTGTTAGTTTTAAGGTATTTTTCGAATAAAGTACACTAAATGCGCATAAGTTATTTGGTATGTTCTGCCAACGAAGACAATCTTATTTGCCTTAAGAACATTTTGTAGTGCTGCTTTAGAAGGTTTGTCTCCTTGTATTAGTAGGTGTTTAAAGTGCTTCAACAATTTAGCATCCTCTTGTTTTGACCAATGGCATCAATCTTTTCTGCAATCAGTGACACTGCAAGGACGCTTTTTCATTTGCATTCTAATTTCGGAGGCTGATGGACTTGGTGAAGAGTCACTCGTAATACCTGTCCTGAAGTTTTCACTCTCAGGGGTCTTCAAAATTGAACAACCACCGTCAACATTCGAATCTGGAACATTTCAGAATATATATAAATTTTTTAAAAAACGCACAGTAGAAGTACAAAATTTACATGCAAGTGTAATCAATGTAAAGCAGTTACGAATTACTATGAAGAAAATATAACAATGCTTAAAATAAACTGCACACTGAAGATAGAGCTGAGCAATTATTGTAGAACAATTGAAGACAGTGTGAAGACGGTGCAAAAAGGAGACAGCTCCACATTTTATACGTTTTAGGGTTTTTAATGACATTAGTAAAGTGAAAAAAATCGGTTCGATTGGTACAAAAAGGATGCAGCTCCGATGTTTTATACGAGGATAAGATAGAAAATATTCTTAAAACCCAATACTGATTTGGCCCAAAAAGGAGGCAGCTCCGGAGCTACCCCCTTTTTGCACCGAAATAGTTCTGGTTTTTACCGCTTCGAGTACAAAAACTTGCAAGAAAGTATGTTTCACTAGAGTGTATGTGGTTCTACGAGAAGCTTAAGTGTGAGGGACAAGAACGGAATAATTAAAAGCTAAGTATATTAAATATTCCGGATGCGGATGCAAGTTTAACGTAATAGTGGTTATAACAATATATACTTTGTTACTTAACGACAATGGCTGTGGAACCCTCCGAAATCAATTATGTATATTTAATGAATAAATACAAATAGTTTTTTACCGACGTTTTTAGATGTTATTTTTTGTACTACCAAATATGGTTATCCGGAGCAAAAAAGAGGTAGCTCCAATTTCTTTTTCTGAAATATTATTTTGGTATGGGACAAAAAAAGTGTAATTTCCGGGAAATTGAAAGATATAAGACCAACTTTGATGTGAAAACGAAAAATATCTTCTAAATTCAGAATTTACTTTCACATTGCTCCCCTGAAAATTTTGTAAAAATGGAGCTGCCTCCTTTTTGCACAGGTGTATTCAATTATGGGGTGTGTACCTTTATCAACAACAATGGATGTTTTTCTTGTGGGAGTGTAACGCGTGGTCCATTGCCATGCATCAGGATGATATGGCGAGACAAAGTTGCACTTAACTTGCCGCAAAATAAACACTTATGGCTTTTTCGCTTGGTATCCTTGGCAGTCACTTCTTTTTGAGCAGTCTCATCTTTTTTTCTTTGGCAATAGCATTTGATGCAGGATCTGCAAATTAAATATAACGTTTTTGAACTCGTTAAGGCCCCTTTGAAATGTTTATTGATCTTATTAAGACCCCTTTCAACTAATTAAAGACTACAACGCAGACCTGACGTTTCATTAAAAAAAATCTCATTCTGAACAACAAAACACCCGCAAGATACAAAGTGATTCCACTTCAACAACAGAAACTCTAAAAATCGAGAAGATTATTGAAAAGTAAGTGCGTATTGTTTGGCTTATGAATGTGTTTCAATACTTGGTTTCTGAGATGGACAGATACTGTGCAAAGACAATTTTGAATTCATTTGGTCAATAATTATTAAGAATATCAAAAATGTATAAAATACACTTGATTTTATTTTAAGGAAACAAATGAATGAAAAAGAAGCATATTTTTTTAAATCCATAGGTGAAAATTAGTATATTTTACAACAAGAGATGAAAGTGAGGTTTTTTTGGTGAGGTGAGAGTTTGCTTAAGCGTAGCGAGTTAGCAATCTCACCGAACCAAAAAAACCGCACGGCGTGAATAAGATTGCGAGTGCTGTTTTGGGAGCTTTGTGAATAAATTCTGATTAAAAATTGATAATAGTACGAGCGATAATCGTTTTCTTCGAGTTAACCAAATGGCAGACATGGCATCCTGACAGTTGTAATAAATGCGAGATGTAAATAACTAATTTCTCTAGGAAAGTAAGTACATTGTCATGGAAACCGTAACAATTTTTGTAGATGTTTCCTACATCCCTTAAATCTGACAGTATAAGGATCACTTGCAAAGAAGGTAGTGAAAAATAGTAGGTATACGTATTATGCTATTTTATTACTAGTGTATAAGTACGCCTTTAAAGCACGTGCGATGAGTTTAAGAACACGACGCAAAGCAGAGTGCTTTTAACGTCGCTAGTGATGCTATTTTTTCTACGATCGTAACAGAAATATAAAAACTTAGTTCGGTCACATTGTGTTAGATATTCTAGGTTATGTTGGCATTCAAACGAGTTTTAATATAGTATTAAAACACGCCACCAATGGCAACGTGCAAAAAAACACGTATTTCCGCCGCTAATATTAAGAGTGCTACAAACGTCGCTTTTGACACTAGAAACTGTGCAAACAGTTGTCATTTTAACACGATCGTAGAAAAAATATAATTTTAGAAAAACGACCGTTTCCCCCATATTTACGAGAAAGTAAATAATGCTTTACAAATATTTTGAGCAATTCATAAGTTTAAATGCCAATTCTGAAGCAAATTCCTAAAAATAATTTGATGTTATGGATGCAAACTTTCAAAAATAAAAAAACATTAAAAAACCAAGCATCTCTAAAAAAATAGTTCATAAAACCCACAACACTTTTCAATAATGTATCAAACTCGAGAGTTTCTGCAATTTAAATGGAAAGACCCGGTGTAAGTGTGCAAAATTACAACAATTAACACAATTTTTTATCGGTTTAGTCCGACTTGTTTGAAATTTAAGCATTCAGGAATGACATAGTCCAGTTTGTGCCATTAGAAACTAAATATAATTTCAGCGACTTATCTAAATTTTAGACAGCAACCAATGATACACTTTGAAATGGTCTTTTTTCCATAATGTTTATTTCAATTACATATTTGCTTTGCTTTGAAACGTATATTAATTGATGTCAGTTGATATATAAATCATGCAACATTTCTAGTGCCACCTGCCACCGACTATAAAAAAAAACAAAAATCATAAAACTAGTTATACAACTGTAAACACTTACCAGTTGAATGGGATAACGTCATAACGATGTCTCAGAAGATGCATAATTACAGTCTGTCAATTTTACTAGGTAGTTGAACAATGTAGCATCCAAAATCATCATCATAGATTTCATTTCCAGTAAACTGACCAAGTGGCACGCATTTCAAAATTTTGAGAGTTAACTGCTGCTCATTTCTTGCAATGAACGGTGGTACTCCCCAAGTAGATGATGGTGCTGTTAAAATAAAATCTTAATTCAAAATTTGCAAATCTCAATTGTATTATAATTATGGATTTAAAAGGTAACACAAAACTCAAAAAGAAAGTTTAAATATATATATACAACAAAGAATTAGTACAATAAAGAATTAAAATTAAGCATGTCAAGGAATAGTTTAGAAAAATTATTTGATTTTATTAATTATTTATTTTAAACCTCCATACATGCTTGTAGTTATCGGTCAATGAATGAATGAATGAATGAATAAATTGAATAAATAAATTAAATAAATTGAATAAATAAATAAATAAATACGAATAGAAATAAATAAACTTCAGAGACATATCAAAACTGTCGTTCTTGTTAGAAGTATATTTTCGTAATGGACATAAAACTGATGACGGCGTATGGGAATATTCTAAACAAGAATGTTGCAATTAATTTATAGAGCGTTTTCCGGCTGAATTCGAAATGCATTCTTCTCAAGTGATATATGAAATCATTCATAGACTAATCAGAAATTTTAGACAAACAGGTAGTGTAGCAAGAAAACCGTGGTCTGGACATCCAATCCGAAGAACGCAAGAGGTTATTGATAATGCACAAAACATTATTGAGACTAATCCTTCAACTTCAGTAAGAAGATTAAGCCAACAAATTAATTTATCTTATGGAAATTGCCATAAGTACAATGTTAAAAAAAGATTTAAAGCTTTTTCCTTATAAAATTCATATGAATCATCAAATTTTCCTACGAGATTTTATTGCACGTCAAATCTATTCTGAATGGTTTAGGAACAACTTAAACGATGATGATAACCCTGAACTAGGACTGCAACGAGTAGCTGCGTACTCGGTGCTCATGAATAATTAATAATAATTTCTATCAGCAATTTGGCATGTAAATCTCCAAAATAATGCTAATTTAGAAATTATTGTTAATACACTAATCAGTAGATACATCAACTCACACCACAAGGAATGCATGAACAAAATAAGACCGACTGGGCGTATAATGGAGTTATTCTAAACGCAAAATATAAAAAAAATTGTTTCAACGTCAATAAAGAACACACAAACATGTAACGCACTAACATTGTGAACCACGAGGTTTATTAAATAAAAAACAATTGCACTTACATTCCTTCTTGTTGCTAATAAAAATGATTATCCAGTAGTTAACACTTCTGCACTTGTCTGTAACAACACCCACAACTGTTTTGTTCACTTCGAACAAGGACACAAGGAGAACGCTAAAACAGAATACGTTATTTTTAAAGCAAATGTTTACACACGTAGGTACATTTTATCGCGTCCTGCAAACTTCGCGCGCAAGTGAGGTCAGCTTTTACGTATCAACAAAGAGCATATATGCTCTTTGGTATCAAGTTCATATAGTGTTTACGTTTGGTTTTAAAAGACTAAATATAGCAACCCGCATAATGTATTTATTCGAGATTTTGAACCAACAAGAAAGTAGATAAGACATTTATTGGGAAGCCTGTTTTACTTAACCCCTTAAACCCGTACAAAGAAAATCACAAATAAGTCTACCGGTAGGTAGTAAAGGTTTGTCAAGTTTCATTTGGAGATTTATTCTGAATTTTCAGTGAAACAACAAAAATCCTCTCTAATATCTCTGCAAAGGTTGGGAATTGAACTTATGTTTATATGAACCTTTTTTGTCTATTTGTGGCGTAAATTCAGTCACTACAATATGGACAGGCATTTCAGTTACACCCTGTATATACAGGGCCCGGCAACGACGCGGGGCTGGAAGATTGTTCTAAAAGTATGAGAGTTACATAACATTTGTCTAGATAAAAGTTGTAGATACTAAAATGATGCACATTAGTAAAATGTTTTTATTGTACAAGGTGGCTCACAAAAGTGTGGCGTACCAAACTTACTCTCTCTTTTTTAAATAGAATGCCCTATAGTTTGGTATAATAAAGTATGATCAAAAATAATTTTCATCTAGTATGGCTATGGTATATGTACCTAGTTCCTAATTTATGAATGCTACTACGTGTATACTTAAATGTCAAACTTAACATTTTATTTTTAAGTGGTTTATAGTTGCATTCATAAATTAGAAACTATTCCATGGCCATATAAGATGAAAATCATTTTTGATCATACCACATAAAGTTGTGTAGGTCTCAAATTAATGGTTTTGGACATAATAGCGATTTTATTCAAAAATACTCAACGTTACCAAAAAGTATGTTATTTGTGAATTGCCTTACGAGTGAGAAATAGTGCCTCTGAGCATTAATGCTACACAGAGTGCTCACAATTTGCAAATTCGATAATTTTGGATTTTAAACGGAACACCCTAGATATCTTAAATTTTGAAAACCTGTTGTAATGAACTTTCGTCTGATATCTTATTTCCTATCGCTGAATTCTACCATTTATTATATTATTGGCGAGTTAAAACAGAAAAATATAGTTTAGCCTCTTTTAAGTTGCTTTATTTAAAAGCATAACAAATAACGTCATTAAAATGTCAATTTAAACTCCTAAATTCTATAAACACAAAAAATTAGGTTTGAAGATAAAAATCCAACCATTATTGACCCAAGATATAAAAGTCACGAAAAAAAGGAGAAAGACGGAAGTAAATTACATGTACTCTCTAGAGGGCTGTGGATGTTTTAAAAATTTAATTTATGTTGGCAGTGATGTGAAAATGTACTTAATGATATAACATATACAGCTTTGACTGAATTAATGAAGCCTCAAGTTTCACAATATCATACAGAGGACGAATTTTATTCGCAAGATGCTATTCTTTTTGAAAAAATTATTTCGGTTGATTTTTACATGACTGAGGAGCACGTAGTATTTTTATATATGTAGCTATACTAGATAAGACACTCGTTTCAAATTGTACAGTCCAGATGTACGTGGAGAGTAGCAGGAGAGGCCCATGTCCAGTTTATGTCCCGTTCGATCGACATGCCCATAAAATTCGAGTTGAACTGCATTAACCCTCCAGTTACGGGTGGTTTGAGAATCACACCTTTTGACGGGCTGGGTCTTACTGCCCCCAATTTTGACATAATCTCTTTTGCTTAAAATCCACTCTTTATGTTTGGTGTTTTGAATTCATTTGTTAAGCTAGTCCATTTTACACTACTGAAAAGAAACAAATTATCCAAAGGAAGATCGACATACAAGTATCATCTTCTAGCTATATCTATAAAAATGAATGTTGATTTTGTTTGTACCGTATGCGTTCTTATGTCATTCATCCGATTGCGATGAAACTTTGGCGAGTTATTGTGCACATACCGGAGAAGGTTTCTGAATTAGGACAACCATTGTTTTCGGTGTAGGAGTATAGAATTGAATTGAATCGAATACAAACAGCGACATTTCGGTTCGTGTGTGACATAACAGGTGGTGTTGATTGTATAATTCCAATTGCCGGTCGGCATTAGATAATAATAGATATCACATGCATTTTCTTTGCTTTTTCACAGTGAATTTGTAATAGTTGTCACAAAGCATTACTTTCGCTGTCAAATCAATTATGCCACCCAAACGACAAGCGATTGGTCGATCTACACTTCAAGCACAAAAGAAAAGGGCATACGAGTTTCAGATACAGATGAGCAACGGGAAGCAAGACTTGAAACCGCTCGAGTACGCACTGCTCGATCCAGACTAACCCTGCACGCTGATTTAAATGTTGGTGCATTCCATTACGATGCTAATTATAATTACAGTCTTCATCCAAGTGTGGTTATTGAAATCTCTATATCTATATATACAGTGTGTCTACTTAAGTTGGAATCATGTGGAAAATTTTTTTATTATTGGTTTTATGAAAAAAGGTATTCCTGATAAAAAGTTCTGCATGGTCCAAAACTTAAAATGCAACCGTCAGATATCAATTTTTTCAAGCCGTATCCGAGGTTTGTCAAAAAATATGAATTTTGCTCAAGAGTAAAGTACGTTTATTTTTGACAAAATCGAAAATGTTTATGTTTATAGTAGATAAGAAAGATAATGTTTCAAACTAAACGTAATTTATAACGTTTTCAAATATTTAGAATCAATGTGTAGAAAATTTAGTAAAAAAATAATAAAATCTAATTTTTCATGATAGATCGGTGTAATTGCATATTTGAATGTAGTTTTCAATTATAATCAACTTTTGTCAATGAAAATTTTCGATTTTGTCAAAAATAAACGTACGTTACGCTTGAGCAAAATTCATATTTTTTGACAAACCTCGTATATGGCTTGAAAAAATGTATATCTGACGGTTGCATTTTAAGTTTTGGACCATGCAGAACTTTTTATCAGGAATACCTTTTTTCATAAAACCAATAATAATTTTGTTTCCATATGATTCCAACTTAAGTAGACACACTGTATATACAGGGTGTAACAAAAATGTGGGCCGCTACTTCAGGAGCGTATTCTACTCATCAAAATGATTAAAAAAGTTGATATAAACATATATGCCTTTCATGATCTTTTTGGATCAGGTGAGGCTATGACCATCTAGTAATTTTGTTGGCAGTACCTCTGTGGCAACTAAACTCCCTAATGGAAATTGACACTTTTTGTGTTAGGTTAGGTTGTTTTCAGTTTAAGGTTATATTTTCTGAATAAGTACATTGTTGCCGGATCTCTGTTTAAATTAAAGATAAAGAATTGGAAATGATTTGACAATTGACGACAGAAACGAAAATGAGAACTAATGCATAAGAAAAGCATTCAATATTAATGTTTATTGCAATTTGGATAAGAATTGTGTACATTATATGAATATGCCACTTTATTTTACATACTTGCTGTATGTTTGCTTGTTTGCTGGTGTGGAAGGATAAAGACGTCACAAACTAATGCCAGATAAATTTAGTAGAGCAATTGAGCAGTATTGGTCTTATAGAAATTAACATGTGAAAAATGTAAATATCTTGTCAAATGGATTATTACTTGCTGATTTTACTTCATGCTGAATTTCACTTCTGCCACATAACGTTTCAACGCTAAAATAGTAATAAGTAGGTAGGTAGTAAATTATTATACATTGCGCTGGATTGTTTTTCCTTTCCAAAATTTCATTTTTTAACGTACAGCAAATATATTCTCTAGTTTCCACATCAACTCGTGTTCTTTTAAATCTGGTCTGTCCTTTTTTAATTTGAAGTAGCATCGTTGAATGGAAATGTTTTGTTGTAACAATAGTATATTATATCATGAGGGACTAAAGTGCACCATTTAATTTAGGCACTTTAGTCCCGAGGTATATACGCTATTTTTTGCACTTTTGGTAACATTATCATCATACATTTCCAAAATTTGAAATCTGTCAATTTGGAAACTGACAATTACAATTTATTAAAAACTGAATTGCAGCAGGTCCTGGATAGCCTGAATCAGTTGGCAGTACTGAAGTGTATTGTCAGTATATGTCAAATTCGAGATTTGCAGGTTAAGTTTTGCGTCAGTGTGTGTCAAATGACAAACAAAACCTAACCTACTAACCTCGTGTCTACATAAATTTACCATAGTTACGGTATCATTTTTACTTTAGTCCCTAGGGATTAAATGAGCTACTTTAGTCCCCGTAAACAGGGACTAAAGTATCAACTTTAGTCCCGGAAGTGCAAAAAATTATTTTGGACATTTGACTTTTCCTTTGACGGAAATTAAAATTATTTTTACATACTTGATAAATCATTTATTTTCTTACGAATATTAAAATAATAAATTTGGCAATGCGGTGGCAAGAAAAAGTCGAACTGACACAGACAGAAAAAAAATCATAGCCAACTCTATCTCAAAAAGATCGTGAACGGATTATATGTCCAAAAATGAGTCGTTTTCCTGTTACAAAAACCTGACAACAAGTAATGTCAACACTCTGAATAATTAAATTTTTGGTTTGTTTATTTGATGGAAGCCCACTAGATACATTTTAACTTTCTTCGAATGGTAACTGATATCACCTCCGTGTCATGTCTCCATGGATAATTAATTCTTTTATTTCATTATGGCTGAAAATAAAATAATAATTCTTCGTAAATAATCTGAAGTTTCAACACAAAAATTACTGTAAGTAACAGGAAAACGACTCATTTTTACTTCCTTTTACGATAAAGGAAGTATTGGATTCACCCCAAAAATTCGAAATTGAGTTCTCAACAGATCTACACGTTTTAGAGTCCCCTGATCCCAAAAAACATATTTTTTTTCATTGGTCTGTCTGCTGTGTGTCTGTCTGTCTGTGTGTCTGTCTGTCTGTGTGTCTGTCTGTCTGTGTGTCTGTCTGTGTGTCTGTCTGTGAACAGAATATCTCAAAAACGAAAAGAGGTATGGCGTTGAAACTTCATATATAAGTTTTGTGTAATATGTAGATGAGACAGCAAGCTTTTGAAGGAAATCGCACAACCGGAAGTATGGTGTTTACTTTTGGAATTTTTCAGTTTTTTTTCGATTTTTTCAAAAACGGGTCTAACGATTTTTTTCCACCTTTGCATTTTTTTTTCTTTTTTTTTCATGTGTATTGATGTGAGATGGGTGATTTTCCAGTTGAATACTTCAAAAATGGATTTCTTTTGTTTTCTTTTCTATTTTTTTTATTAACTCCTATTTTAAAGGGAACACCCGGTATATTATTACATTATTGAACCGTTTTTGTAGAATATGTAGTTTTGAAAATTTTTGACAAAAATGAAATTTGTGACTAATTATAAGATCACTGTAAAATGTAGTTGTGGGAGTGTATCACACCAGATTTTTGGACATATGTTTATTCAACTTTTTTCATCATTTTGATGACTAGAATACGCTCCTGAAGTAGCGGCCTACATTTATGTTACACCCTGCATATAAATGAATGTTTCTTTGTCCCGCATGCATTCTAATACCATTCATCCGATTGCGACGAAACTTTGGTGAGTTATTGTGAGCACACCCCCGAAGGCTTATGAACAACCATTTTACAACAGGTGGCGCTGGGGTCGAGATATTTCGATAATTTGTATTTATGTTCCGATTTAACTCATATTCGGAATATATGTTGGTTACGTGGAAAGAAATGTTTATACAAAAAATCAACCCGGTAGGTGGCGCTGGAGTCAAAATATTTACGAAAATGTGTATTTATGGTCCGATTTAGCTCATATTCGGATTGTATGTTGGTTACGTGGAAAGAAATGTTTATACAAAAAATCAACCCGGTAGGTGGCGCTGGAGTCAAAATATTTACGAAAATGTGTATTTTTGGACCGATTTAGCTTATATTCGGAATATACGTTCCTTACGTAGAGAGAAATGTTTATACAAAAAATGAAGCTGGTAGGTGGCGCTGGAGTCAAGTTATTTACGAAAATGTGTATTTATGGTCCGATTTAGCTCATATTCGGATTGTATGTTGGTTACGCGGAAAGAAATGTTTATACAAAAAATCAACCCGGTAGGTGGCGCTGGAGTCAAAATATTTACGAAAATGTGTATTTTTAGACCGATTTAGCTTATATTCGGAATATACGTTGGTCACGTAGAGAGACATGTTTATACAAAAAAATGAACCTGGTAGGTGGCGCTGGAGTCAAGTTATTTACGAAAATGTGTATTTATGGTCCGATTTAGCTCATATTCGGATTGTATGTTGGTTACGTGGAAAGAAATGTTTATACAAAAAATCAACCCGGTAGGTGGCGCTGGAGTCAAAATATTTACGAAAATGTGTATTTATGGTCCGATTTAGCTCATATTCGGATTGTATGTTGGTTACGCGGAAAGAAATGTTTATACAAAAAATCAACTCGGTAGGTGGCGCTGGAGTCAAGTTATTTACGAAAATGTGTATTTATGGTCCGATTTAGCTCATATTCGGAGGGCAAGTCCGGTGGGTGAATATATCAGTTTTGTGGAAATATCTACCCGTTTCTACGGGTAGATATGTCCAGCAAACTGATATATTCACCCGCCGGACTTGCCCGTAGGTAGTGGGTAGACACGATTTTTTTTTTCAAAAGCGGAATTAAGCGATGGCAATTTTTTTGTGCCATAAGGGCACTATTTGCAGCAACTTTTCTTTATAACATTTTGCCGTGAGAAAACAACTTCAATCTTTTACGCTAAAAAAAACGTAGGTGCATTAGACAGTAGCATGCTCCATTTTTTCTGGCACAAGAGACCGAAGTTTTTTTTTCACGACAAAATGTTATAAAGAAAAGTTGCTGCAAATAGTGCCCTTATGGCACAAAAAAATTGCCATCGCTTAATTTCGATTTTGAAAAAAAAAATTGTGTCGACCCAGTACCTACGGGCAAGTCCGGTGGGTGAATATATCAGTTTTGTGGAAATATCTACCCGTTTCTACGGGTAGATATGTCCAGCAAACTGATATATTCACCCGCCGCACTAAACCCCAAACCGGTGGGTGAATAGATCAGTTTTACGGAATTATCTACCCGTACGAAGTGGTTAGACGAGATTTTTTAGTACGGGTAGATATGTCCAGAAAACTGATATATTCACCCGCCGCACTAAAACCCAACCCGGTGGGTGAATATATCAGTTTTGCGGAAATATCTACCCGTTTCTACGGGTAGATATGTCCAGCAAACTGATATATTCACCCGCCGGACTTGCCCGTAGGTAGTGGGTAGACACGATTTTTTTTTTCAAAAGCGGAATTAAGCGATGGCACTTTTTTTGTGCCATAAGGGCACTATTTGCAGCAATTTTTCTTTATAACATTTTGCCGTGAAAAACAACTTCAATCTTGTTTATTTGATGGAAGGCCACTAGATACATTTTAACTTTCTTCAAATGGTAACTGATATCAGCTTCGTGTCATGTCTCCATGGATAATTAATTCTTTTATTTCATTATGGCTGAAAATAAAATAATAATTCTTCGTAAATAATCTGAAGTTTCAACACAAAAATTACTGTAATAGGAAAACGACTCATTTTTACTTCCTTTTACAATAAAGGAAGTATTGGATTCACCCCAAAAATTCGAAATTGAGTTCTCACCAGATCTTCACGTTTTAGAGTCCCCTGATCCCAAAAAACATATTTTTTTCATTGGTCTGTCTGTCTGGGTGTCTGTCTGTCTGTCTGTGTGTCTGGCTGTGAATATCTCCAAAACGAAAAGAGGTATGGCGTTGAAACTTCATTTATAAGTTTTGTGTAATATGTAGATGAGACAGCAAGCTTTTGAAGGAAATCGCGGCTTTAACGATTTTTTTCAAACTTTGCATTTTTTTTACTTTTTTAATGTGTATTGATGTGAGATAGGTGATTTTCCAGTTGAATACTTCTAAAGTGGATTTCTTTTGTTTTCTTTTCTATTTTTTTATTAACTCCTATTTTAAATAGAACACCCGGTATATTATTACATTTTTGAACCGTTTTTGTAGAATTTGTAATTTTTGAAAATTTTTGACTAATTATAAGATCACTGTAAAAGGAAGTTGTGGGAGTGTATCACACCAGATTTTTGGACATATGTTTATTCAACTTTTATCATCATTTTGATGACTAGACTACGCTCCTGAAGTAGCGGCCCACATTTATGTTACACCCTCTATATAAATGAATGTTTCTTTGTCCCGCATGCATTCCAATACCATTCATCCGATTGCGACGAAACTTTGGTGAGTTGTTGTGAGCACACCCCCGAAGGCTTATGAACAACCATTTTACAACAGGTGGCGCTGGGGTCGAGATATTTCGATAATTTGTATTTATGTTCCGATTTAACTCATATTCGGAATATATGTTGGTTACGTGGAAAGAAATGTTTATACAAAAAATCAACCCGGTAGGTGGCGCTGGAGTCAAAATATTTACGAAAATGTGTATTTATGGTCCGATTTAGCTCATATTCGGATTGTATGTTGGTTACGTGGAAAGAAATGTTTATACAAAAAATCAACCCGGTAGGTGGCGCTGGAGTCAAAATATTTACGAAAATGTGTATTTTTGGACCGATTTAGCTTATATTCGGAATATACGTTCCTTACGTAGAGAGAAATGTTTATACAAAAAATGAAGCTGGTAGGTGGCGCTGGAGTCAAGTTATTTACGAAAATGTGTATTTATGGTCCGATTTAGCTCATATTCGGATTGTATGTTGGTTACGCGGAAAGAAATGTTTATACAAAAAATCAACCCGGTAGGTGGCGCTGGAGTCAAAATATTTACGAAAATGTGTATTTTTAGACCGATTTAGCTTATATTCGGAATATACGTTGGTCACGTAGAGAGACATGTTTATACAAAAAAATGAACCTGGTAGGTGGCGCTGGAGTCAAGTTATTTACGAAAATGTGTATTTATGGTCCGATTTAGCTCATATTCGGAGGGCAAGTCCGGTGGGTGAATATATCAGTTTTGTGGAAATATCTACCCGTTTCTACGGGTAGATATGTCCAGCAAACTGATATATTCACCCGCCGGACTTGCCCGTAGGTAGTGGGTAGACACGATTTTTTTTTTCAAAAGCGGAATTAAGCGATGGCAATTTTTTTGTGCCATAAGGGCACTATTTGCAGCAACTTTTCTTTATAACATTTTGCCGTGAGAAAACAACTTCAATCTTTTACGCTAAAAAAAACGTAGGTGCATTAGATAGTAGCATGCTCCATTTTTTCTGGCACAAGAGACCGAAGTTTTTTTTTCACGACAAAATGTTATAAAGAAAAGTTGCTGCAAATAGTGCCCTTATGGCACAAAAAAATTGCCATCGCTTAATTTCGATTTTGAAAAAAAAATTGTGTCGACCCAGTACCTACGGGCAAGTCCGGTGGGTGAATATATCAGTTTGTGGAAATATCTACCCGTTTCTACGGGTTGATATGTCCAGCAAACTGATATATTCACCCGCCGCACTAAACCCCAAACCGGTGGGTGAATAGATCAGTTTTACGGAATTATCTACCCGTACGAAGTGGTTAGACGAGATTTTTTAGTACGGGTAGATATGTCCAGAAAACTGATATATTCACCCGCCGCACTAAAACCCAACCCGGTGGGTGAATATATCAGTTTTGCGGAAATATCTACCCGTTTCTACGGGTAGATATGTCCAGCAAACTGATATATTCACCCGCCGGACTTGCCCGTAGGTAGTGGGTAGACACGATTTTTTTTTTCAAAAGCGGAATTAAGCGATGGCACTTTTTTTGTGCCATAAGGGCACTATTTGCAGCAATTTTTCTTTATAACATTTTGCCGTGAAAAACAACTTCAATCTTGTTTATTTGATGGAAGGCCACTAGATACATTTTAACTTTCTTCAAATGGTAACTGATATCAGCTTCGTGTCATGTCTCCATGGATAATTAATTCTTTTATTTCATTATGGCTGAAAATAAAATAATAATTCTTCGTAAATAATCTGAAGTTTCAACACAAAAATTACTGTAACAGGAAAACGACTCATTTTTACTTCCTTTTACAATAAAGGAAGTATTGGATTCACCCCAAAAATTCGAAATTGAGTTCTCACCAGATCTTCACGTTTTAGAGTCCCCTGATCCCAAAAAACATATTTTTTTCATTGGTCTGTCTGTCTGGGTGTCTGTCTGTCTGTCTGTGTGTCTGGCTGTGAATATCTCCAAAACGAAAAGAGGTATGGCGTTGAAACTTCATTTATAAGTTTTGTGTAATATGTAGATGAGACAGCAAGCTTTTGAAGGAAATCGCGGCTTTAACGATTTTTTTCAAACTTTGCATTTTTTTTACTTTTTTAATGTGTATTGATGTGAGATAGGTGATTTTCCAGTTGAATACTTCTAAAGTGGATTTCTTTTGTTTTCTTTTCTATTTTTTTATTAACTCCTATTTTAAATAGAACACCCGGTATATTATTACATTTTTGAACCGTTTTTGTAGAATTTGTAATTTTTGAAAATTTTTGACTAATTATAAGATCACTGTAAAAGGAAGTTGTGGGAGTGTATCACACCAGATTTTTGGACATATGTTTATTCAACTTTTATCATCATTTTGATGACTAGACTACGCTCCTGAAGTAGCGGCCCACATTTATGTTACACCCTCTATATAAATGAATGTTTCTTTGTCCCGCATGCATTCCAATACCATTCATCCGATTGCGACGAAACTTTGGTGAGTTGTTGTGAGCACACCCCCGAAGGCTTATGAACAACCATTTTACAACAGGTGGCGCTGGGGTCGAGATATTTCGATAATTTGTATTTATGGTCAGATTTAGCTCATATTCGGAATATATGTTGGTTACGTAGAAAGATATCTTTATACAAGAAATAAACCCGGTAGGTGGCGCTGAAGTCAAGATATTTACGAAAATGTGTATTTATGGTCCGATTTAGCTCATATTCGGAAGATATGTTGGCTACGTAGAAATAAATGTTTTTACAAAAAATGGACCCGATAGGTGGCGCTACATTCAAGATATTTACGAAAATGTGTATTTATAGTGCGATTTAGCTGATATTCAGAATATACGTTGGTTACGTAGAAAGAAATGATTATGCAAAAAACGAACCCGGTAGGTGGCGCTGAAGTCAAGATATTTACGAAAATGTGTATTTATGGTCCGATTTAGCTCATATTCGGAATATATGTTGGCTACGTAGAAATAAATGTTTTTACAAAAAATGGAGCCGATAGGTGGCGCTAGGGTCAAGATATTTACGAAAATGTGTATTTATAGTGCGATTTAGCTGATATTCAGAATATACGTTGGTTACGTAGAAATAAATGATTATGCAAAAAACGACCCCGGTAGGTGACGCTGGAGTCAAGATATTAACGAAAATGTGTATGTATGGTGCGATTTAACGTACTTATATTCAGAAGATGTGTGTACAAAAACAAATTATTTTTGGGCAGAACAATGTTTGCCGGGTCAGCTAGTATATTACATAAAATGTTAGGTTTTTAATAGTGTTTACACAAATCGTTACGATTTTCCAAAAGTCGGAAAATACAATAGTAAATAAAATGTGATGTGATAGTAGGGGTCTTTAACCTTAAATTATTATATCGCTGTTCTAGAAGAACAATGACGTAAGTGCTAAATATGGTTATTTTGAGTTAACTATACCATTAGTTACAAAAATAGTTAATCTTTCTAGTGGAAGAACGTCAGAATTGTAATAAAATTTTGAAACGCTAGAGGGCAATAGTGTCATTGTCGAAATTTACAGTTTTCATACTTTAATATACAAGAACAACGACACATGTGTCAGTTGTGTTTCGGCATGCAAAGGGTGTGTATCGTAAATCAGTGCAAAAACGACGTAAGTGTTGGTTATAACATAGTGACAGTATTGTGTGTATCGGCTTTAGAAGAACAACGACATAACTGTGCATTGTGTCATTGTTGACCTATAATTTTGTTTTGATTACAAGGCGTAAGTGTTCTTTCTGACATTGTTGACCTAAATAAGTGATGTTATTTTGAATTTATTACAGGGTCTTCTCTGGCTAATTTTCAATTAAAAACATCTAAAAATGCTTAGTCGTGGTAAACTATTAGTCGAGCTTGCTCGTAATGTATATTTAAATGATAGTGGCTCCAACAATCGAGTTCACCTTCAGCCAAATGCCTCTTCTGCGAATGAAGAGACGCTCAATAGTAGCAATATTCAGTTTCCATAAAATGCTGCGAATGAAGGGATGCCTGATACTGGTCATACGCAATCTCAGCCAGTTGCTTCCTCTGCGATTGAAGAGATGCCTAATACATGTGACACTCAGCCTCAGTCAAATTCCTCCTCTGTAGTTGAAGAATTGTCCGCAAATGGTGTTGAAAACTCATATTACATAGTACAGCATAGCAGTGGAACGAAATTGCGATTAAAAAGAGGTCGTAATTTTGTATCTTACGATGAAATCGACAGCTCGGAGGGGGACGGCGATTTTTCTTCAGGTTCTAGTGATGAATATGTACCTCCAAGAAGCGAAAAATCGCTCAATTCGTCAACTTCATCGGAAGACGAAGCAACTAAACCTCAATTGTTTCCAGTTGCAGAGCGTTCCGAAACGAATTCTCCTACAGTTATTAAAAAAGGTAAAAAAGATTACGGCAACCTGAAAATTGGAAAAAAGTGAAAGCAAAATTTTTGAAGAATTCAGGAAAGAGTTATGTATCGAGATCTGGGAAAAGCGTAAATGAAAAAGCTATGGGACCTGCTTGCTCTGATAAGTGCGCGCTTTCCTGTTCAAAAAAGATTACTGAGGACAAAAGAGCAGAAATGTTTCAAAAATACTGGGACTTAGCTTCACTGCAGCGACAGCGTGATTGCCTAAGTTCGCGTATACAACAATTACAACTGAAATATCGTCGTGTATCAGCTGTGAAACCTAGAAAACCAAACTGTGGATTTTATTTACTCATTGAAGGACAAGATATTCGAGTATGTAAAACTTTTATGATTAATACCTTCGGAATAACAGAACGAACACTGCGTACTGTAATCACGGCTAAAGCAGAGGGTTGTGGTATTGCCCCTACTGATAAAAGAGGAAGACACGGGAAGCATAAAAAAATTGATGCAGAGATATTGAGGTCTGTACGAGAGCACATAAATTCAATACCCAGAATAGAAAGCCATTATGTTCGAAGTAATACCTCCAGAGAATTTATAGATGGTGGGTTATCCATTGCTGAAATGCATAGAAATTATAAAGAATAAAGGTTAGACAAACCTGCAGCTACCTATGACGTCTATGCACGCATCTTCAATACAGAATTTAACATAGGATTTTTCTTACTAAAAAAAGATCAGTGCGATCTGTGTGAAGGCTTCAACAATGCAACAGCTGATGAGAAGGAAACCTTAAAAAGTGATTATTACGAACATCATGAAGAAAAAGATTTAAGTAGAGCTGAGAAATCTTTAGATAAAGAAAAGGCAAAAAAGAAAGAAATAGTTTTAGCAGTTTACGACTTACAAGCCGTCTTACCAGTTCCAATGGGACAAACATCAGCTTTTTTTTATAAATCCAGGCTTAATT
Organism: Agriotes lineatus; assembly: GCA_940337035.1. NCBI lineage: Eukaryota > Metazoa > Arthropoda > Insecta > Coleoptera > Elateridae > Agriotes > Agriotes lineatus. The sequence goes on from CALNHX010002208.1 coordinate 175,590, forward strand.
GCTATAATTTTACTGTGAGTATTTAATAAAGTGGTGTGTATATTTGAACCTTTGATTTGTTATTGTTTGTTTCAGATATCAGAAATTACACAAGACCGATCTCTATGCTATTTTTGGCATGAAGGTCTAGGAAACAGAGGGGCAATAGAAATCGGATCATGCGTTTTTATGTTTCTTCAGGAATTGGCTGAAATGTACCCTGGTAGTGATGTGGTATTTTATTCTGATAATTGTGGAGGCCAGCAAAAAAATAGGTAGATAAGAACTAAAATTGTAATCACATAATTTTTAACTAATTTTTAATTTCTTTTAAACCACAGATTTATGTTTGGAATGTATGCGTATGCCGTAGAACATTTAAATATAAATTCCATAACTCACAAATATCTCATTCGTGGGCATACCCAGAATGAAGGCGATGCAGTTCACAGTATTATTGAGAAATCATTGAAAAAAGCTAAAAAGTCTGGACCAGTTTACGTGCCTGATCAGTACGTATCTTTAATTAGAAACGCCAAGAAATCTGGAAATCCATTAACTGTAAAAGAACTTACCTATGATGATTTTATAGATTTAAAAGCATTAAACGATGAAATGGCCTTGAACTTCGCAAAAAATGTAAACAGAGTTGAAATTAAAATATCGGAAATAAAAATGTTCCGAGTTGAAAAAGAAAGTGAAGTATTTTGGTATAAAACCAGTTACAAACATACCGACTGGGAACGTGCAGAAATTAAACTCAAGAAGAGACGTTCGGTAGAAACAAAACCAAGAAAAGATATAGTGACAAAAAAAGCCTATACTGCAAAATTGCCAATAGCCGACAATAAAAAAAAAGGTTTACAAAGTTTGATGAGGAAGAATCTGATAAAGAAGTTCTACCATAATTTTTATGACTCACTTTTTTAAGTTCTCATTTAATATGGTGTTAAGAGTTATTTGTTCTAATTTTGAAGAATTACAATAAAAGTTTTGGTGTATTTGTTTGTTTATTTATCTATTTAGTAGTTTGTTCAGCCAAATGTGGAAAAGATAATAACCATTAATGTCCCAAAATTTCAGAGCAACAATGACACAATTACAAAATTAGGCCAAAAGCTTGGGAAAATGGAAACATGGTTAATACTACTCGAAAGCATTACAAATATACTGATGTTTAACCCTGCTATCATTAACCAGTGATTTTTATATAAGATGTAATTAAAGTTAATCATGAAGCACTATCTTTATTTGCATTTACTAAGAAGTTATACTAACAGCATTTACGTCATTGTTCTGCTAGAACAGCGATATCTAAAGCATCGTTAATGTCCACAATTTCAAGAATCTCATAATGTTGAATAATTATGTTATAAAAAATAATATAAGCGTAGAGGTCACTCGAGTGACCCCTGAATCCTAAACTCTTATAGACTATGTATTGGTTGAACACAAAAAGTGTAAATTGTTTAGAAATAAAATTAGAGCCAAACGCACTGTCTGATCATAACAGGCTTGTTTTTAATATAATGGACAGGGTTCGATTGTACAAACAAAAAGTTACAAATGACATGAAATGTGTAATGTAAATCATGTAAAGGCTAGAGAACTATTTAGTCAGAGTAAATAATAGTATATAGTCTCTTCAAAAGCTAACAGATACCGTTAACATCTGTAAATCCCAAGCAGAGTACATAAAAGTTGTAATATGTCGTTAGAATAATATGTGGGTCAATAGCGAAATATTACAATTAATCAAGCAAAAGGACAGGCTGATAAAAACATTAGTTTTGATATTTTACTTGATAAGTTAGAGAGAATGGGATTCATATAGTACATTTTTTTTCTATAATAATTTTCAAGGTCAACTTTCTAGGGGATAAGTTGCATTCCTGCAGGGTCCCTAGTTTTAATAATGTTGGCACATAGGTTTTTAGTTCTTTTCTTCCACTAAAAAAAATTATTGTCATTTTGACAGATATGTCATAATTTAATATCGCTTGCTTCATTTTTGCGTTTAAAATATTTCTTGGTTTTCTTTTTTTATCCGATTTTATTGATGATGATGATGATTCCATGTTAAAAAAAGAAATTTCTCAAGAGTTCAAATTAAGAAACTTTGACAGTCAAAATTGACACATAACCATAATTTTGAAAAAGTTCTACCAACGCGAGGTATAAAAATTTACTAGCGTTTTAGTCACATATCTACCAACATTGTAACACTTTGACAGTTATTATAGAAAAAAAACGTACTTTAGGTAAGATGCATAGTATTATTCAATAATACCTAGCAAGGAGAAGGCAATATGTTAAATTAGACCATAATGTAAGTGAATTTTAGGGTTCCCCATGGCTTTGTCCTGGGGCCTCTCTTCTACTCTCTGTATGTTCTCAGCTTGAATAATGCAGGGTTAGTTGCTAGATATTACACATTTGCAGATGATACTGTACTGTTGTATCGTTTTGATAATGTTGAGGAGGTAGAGAATGTGATTTCTAATTATTATAGACAAAACTAAATGTATGCTATTTAAACAAATAAATAATGATGTACAAGTTCCCTGTGTAAATATCAATGGTAAAGAAATTGAATGTGTAGCCAGGATGAAATATTTAGGTCTAGTAATAAATAACAAACTGGTCAGATCATTTAGATTAGGTATATTGAATCCACTATATTGTCAATGATGAGTGCACGGTATATAGAAATTATCTTGGCCTTAAAAGTAAGCTCAATGTATACCATACGTTTTTTCTGTCACATTTCAGCTAAATTCCCATGTGGGGCACATGTGGATCTATTCGCTCTATTGTCAGCATGGTAGAAGTTCCTGTTGGCCAATGTCCTAAATTTAAGAGATGATGATTGGCTCGAAATAAAACAAATTATATTCTCAAAAACTGCGGGATCGCCCCTTGGGAACATTGGTCTCTGTGAGGTACAAGCAATGCCCTACCAGTTTCTTAATATTAGCTCGGTTTGAATTATTTCCGCTTTACGTGAAAAAATGTTTTTTCCGGGATCGCGGGACGTTTACTCTCGCTGGATATGTTGGTCAATTCCGAGACTGTCCCTAAGTCCAATTGAGATTTTCTTCTTTTGTGCACAAAAACAGTTTTCTCGTTTGTAATTGAAAACGCCGCATTTTCTTAACTAAATTAAGAACTATTTTAATGTTAATCGTGTTGAATACGCATGCTTGACAGATGTGTAAACTGTTGTTGACATTTGTTTTCAAAGCATACCTAACAAAACAATTGAATTGCAAAATGGATGAGTTTTTTCGTGGACAGTGTAATAGTTTATTTTTTATTTGAAAATGCTTGACGTTAATTGTACGTAACTACAGTTATAACATTTTGCGTTAAATCTGAGTATTCCGGATTTACATTGTAAAATTGTGACAAGAATCCACCCTACAACGTCCCAGAACTACGACCAATAGAACGTTATTGCGCTAGCGCTATTATGAAGGTTACAGAAGATAGGTAAAGCCGTTAAAGAAATAGAACGCCTAAAAATTTAGTGTTACACAGTAAGCATGAAAATCGGAAAGAGCTAGATTTTGTTAGCAGTACAGACTGAGAAATTGAGTTTATTAACATTTGTAATTTTAATATACAGGGTGTCCCAAAAAGAATGGGACATCGATTATTCATATATTCCTTACGTTATAACAAATCCACACAAATAATATACTCTTAGTTCGTAAGCCTAAAAGCAACCGTTTACCTTAAAATGCCATTAAAGTTTTTGGTAGTCATTAAGTCGTGCAATTATCCATGATCACAAAAACAATGGTCATCTAGTAAACAGCAGTGATAAATCAATTAATGACATTAGAGCCACAAGAATTTGTTCTTTTATGTTTAAGAAAATGCCACTACATAACGAATTCTCCAATGCTGAAAGGTTCGTTATGTCGCAGCATTTTCCTAATCACAAAGACAAAAAACTGGTGTCACCAACGTCATTAATTGATTTCTTGTTGTTGTTTACTAGATTACAATCATTACCCATTGTTTTTCTGATCATGGCTACTTGATAATTGCTCGTCTTAATGACAATCAAAAACTTTTGATAGGCATTTTAAGGTAAACGGTTGCTCTTACGCTTATGAACTGAGTGTACATTATTTTTGTGGATTGTAATTTTCTTTCAGATAGTAACCTAAAATTTTTGAAAATGTAGCAGATAATGAAGTTAGAGCTAAAACAAGTTTTGAAAGGTAGGTAAAGTGCCCCTTAAAGTCAAGTCTACTTTATGAAATTTTTGCTATTGGTGCACTACACAATGGTAAGCATGTATACCAAAATTCCAATCGACATCGCTGCATTTGTGGGAATTAACAAAAAAATAAAAAATACAAATTTGAACTTCAACGCCCCATAACTTCTTACTAAAGGGACTTTGTACTAAGGTATATTAGGTTTAATCGATTTATTATAACGTAAGGAATTTATGACTAATCGGTGTCCCATTCTTTTTGAGACACCCTGTATATTAGTTTCCGTTCAAAAATACATTTATCAAACCTACTTCTTTCATTTATTTAAAAGTTTTCATGGGGCATAGTATTCAAGCCGTAGTTTACATCTTGCAGTAATTTTTCCAATACTTTTTAAAATGTTTGACACACTAAAGAGTGCTTTCAATTTTACTTTCAGGCATATTCTATAAGAAAAAGTTATTTGCAATGAAAACGTTTAAATCTTAATACAAATATCAGTCTCATAACATATTAATCCCATTTTTATAAGTGGGCCTCTCAACGATTCGATTTGCTTTGAGTATTGTCACGTATTGTTACGCTTATCGATGGTCCAGACGTACCTACGCATTTAAATTTTCGCAATATAACATTTTAGGCATCTTGATTATTCTCGCTCAATTAATTACATATAGGTTTTTAAACTTTTAATCTAGCAGTGCATTATGTCGAAAAGTACTGGTCTTATTATTGTTACATCATCAGTAGTTATATCGCGGGGAATATTGCAAGACTATTCCTCGAAGAAATGTCATCCTTTGTATACCACACTATTCATTTTCAAAGAGTTTTCAGTTTTTCTTCTGAAATGTCTTGTGTACCTAGCTGGTTTGCTTTTCTTCCCGCAAATACTCGATATGGCACTTGTGCAAATACCCGGGTATTGCACAAAATATTCGTTGTATTCGATTCTGATTGGTTCAAATTTTGAAAATTGATGATGGGATTGGTTTATATTATCTGAGCGGAATAGTCAGTTTTATTTTCTTTCTTTTGACCCATTATTATTCTTAATATTTTTCTCTCGAAAATTCTTAATTGTTCTTCATCCTTTCTTCTTACACTTCTTGTTTCTAATGCGTATATCACGATAGGTTTTATTAGCGTATTGTAGATTCTTAGCTTAATGTGTTTGCTAATACTCTTAGGCCCCAATAATTTTTTATTTACTGCGTATGCCCTCCATCCTGCTTGGATTCTGGCTTTTATTTGACTGTTATCTGTACTGCTTATTTGTGTTCCTAAGTAGCTGAATTTATATACTTCTTCAATGCTGTAGGAGTTTATTTTTATTTTTGCTGTATGTTGGGAGCTTGTTTAGTCTTTTTGTTTTTCACTTTTCATGTATTTTGTTTTTTCTTGGTTTATGTTTAATCCTGCTTTCTTTGCTGCTCTATCTAGCTTTTTAATGTGTTTTCAAGTTCTTCTTTTGTTCTGCTAACTATAGCTATGTCGTCTGCATATGCTATTATTTGTGTCATGTTTATATATAATTTTCCGTGGTCTTTAGTTTTCCTTATTATGCTTTCTAATACGATGTTAAACTGCATGGCTGACAGAGCATCGCCTTGTCTTACTCCTGTATTTATTTCGAATTTTTCTGTTGTGCCAAAACTTGTTCTGACTACAGCTTTGGATTTATTCATCGTCATTTTTACTAGTTTCTTTAGTTTACTAGGAATATTAAAGTTCCTCATTATTTCTATCAGTGTGTTTCTGTTTAAAGTCTCAAAGGCTAACTTAAAATCAATTAATAGTAAATGTAGTTCTATTCCGAATTCGTGGCTCTTCTCAAGTAGTCGGTCCATTGTGAATATGGCATCTGTTGTGGACCTGCCTGGTCGGAATCGATTTTGGTAATCGCCTAATTCTTGTTCTACATATGGTTCTAACTTCTTGTAGATTAATGATGATAATATATTGTAAGTTGTATTGAGCAGTGTGATTCTTCTGTAGTTATTGGTGTTTTCTTTTTCTCCTGTTTTATGCAGTGGCACTATTACCCCAGCTTTCCAATCTTCCGGCATTTCTACTTTTGTCCATATTTTTTGGATTAGTGAGTACAGATGGTCGTGTAGGGTTTTGCCTCCGTGTTTTACTATTTCTCCTACTATGTCGTCTAAGCCTGGCGCTTTGCAATTTGTTATTCTTTTAATTATCATCATGACTTCTTCATATGTAGGTTCATGGGTATTTTGTGATGTTTGTATAGGTTGCTCTATTTCCTCTTTCTCATTTTCTTTTTCGCTATTCAGGAGTGCACTGAAATGTTCTTTCCATAACTTCTTTATCTTCTCTTTCTCATACTCAGTTATTCCTTCTTTATTCCTTACCCCTCTTATGTTCATTTTGATTTCTTTCTCTTGTTCCTTTATTTCTCTATAAAATATTTTTGAATTCTTGGCTGCATTACTGTGTTCCATTTCTTCTACTGCTTTGCATAGCCATTGCTTCTTCTTTTGTTTGCATATTTTTGTTGCTTCTTTCAGTAATCTAATGTATTGATTATGGTCTTCTTGCAGTCCCGATTGTATCCATTTTCATCTTAGTTTATTTTTTTCTTGGATTTTCACTTGACATTCGTTGTCGAACCATTCTTTTCTTTTTTGTATTTTCTTTCTTCCTATAGTTTCTTCAGCTGCTTTTATCATTGTATTTCTTATATTTACCCATTCTTGATTTAGATCAATTGATGGTGTAATTTCTAATGTTTTTCTGCTTAATTGTTTCTGTAATCCTTGGATTTCTTTTTCGGATTGAAATTTGTTTATAATCCACTTATTCGTTATTTTCTGTTTCTATTGCTACTTTCTGTTTCATTTTCACAATTACCAAGTAGTGGTCCGAGTCTGCGTTCGCTCCTCTGTAATGTCTCACATCTCGTATGCCTTTTTTGTCAGTTTTTTTGTTACCAGCACATGATCTATTTGGCTTTCATGTTCTCCTCCTGGGTTTTTCCAGGTTACTTTATGCTTCCTTCTGTGTTTAAATGTTGTGCTACTAATGACCATGTCCATTGCTTCGGCGTAGTTACATAGTCTATGTCCATTATTGTTTGTTTGTTTGTGTATTGTTTCTTTTCCTGCTACTCGATCTATGTATTCTTCCTGTCCCATTTGTGCATTAAAATCACCTAGTGTTATTACCGTGTCATGTGGTTGCACTTCTTCGCTTATTTCTAACAGTTTTTCATAAAATTGGTCTTTTACATTTTCTTCTGCATCTTCTGTCGGTGCATATGCATTGATTATAGTTACAATAGCTACTTTTTATTTTATCGTGATCATCGAGAGTCAGCCACTTATTGCATTGAATACCCTTAACTGGTAACGTGCCGTCTGTGAGACTGCAAACAAATTTTAATCTCAAGGTTTCAGCAAAAGAGTACCGCTTTTCGGCGAATGATCTCCCCTAATCTTTCTTAGAGTTCCTATATGTACTAAGAGTTGAGCCATTGGATCCACAAATCAAGGACCATGTGATGTAACACAGATATCTTTCATTTATTTTAGTTGAAAGAAATATGCATAAAGTTTAAAATCGGCAAAGATCAGATACTCCATGGTTTGTGGATCCAAAACAAGTAACCCTACATGTCCCAACTCTTTTATATACAGGGACTCTAATCTTTCTCCTCTTGGTGCCCCATCTATCGGACAATTATTGGTAAATTTGGGTAACTGACGCTGGAGATGTGTTTTATTTTTAGTTCAGTGCAGTCTGTGAGACGGAACGTTACGGTTTACGTGAGAATTTGTTGCCACTCAAGGCATGGCAGTCCCTGTGAATTACAATATTTCTTTAAGTTTTTTTACAAATGCATTGTTTTACTTATTATTAATCGTAAAATAAATAAAATTACTTTTGATCAAAAGTTTTAATTTTTTTATCTTGGTCTGGTAAAAAGTACATTGCCAATTTGTGTTCAAGGTGAAAATTATCTTATAATTTTTTCTTTACGTTAAGTTTTCGGTTATTATTACTAAAAAATATATGCCTAACAAACCTCTATATATATATATATAGTTAAAAAAATAATTAAAACAGTTTAATTTTTTTCGCTTCAAAGGTGTGCCAGTCTCAGACTGCACGTTACCAGTTGTCCTCCAAACTTACACGTTACCAGATGGTATTTGGTATTTTTTTCAGTTTAATATTTACAAGAAAGCCGGTGCCGTTTCTTCCTTTCTTTCCTTCTCCACTGTAAAACAATGTATAGTTTCCTGAGCTTATTTCACCCTGTCCTTCCCATCGTATTTCTTGCAGTGCTGCTATATCTTTGATATATCTAGTTCTTTCTTTTGAGCTTTATTTCATTTTTTCTGGTTTTAGCATGGTCATTACGTTCCATGTTCCTAATTTTAATACATGTCTAGCTCTTTTGGCTTTCTTACTTCTATAGTTTTTATTCTCGATATTGTGTTTTCTTTTCATTCTGTATTTTCCATTCTCCTTCTGTTTTAGGCGTATCTGATGATTTATTTTTCTTAGTCTTCCCATCTTCTTAGCGGTCGTCTAGTTTATTGACAGTCATGTTCCTTTGTTAACTAGTTTTTTGTGCGTCTTCCAGTATAAGTGATTGGTCTCATGTGTTTTCTTATTTATTCATCTCCTATGTTTAGAGGTAATCTTTCACTTAGCTTTCTTATTTTCTGATGTTTGTCCATATAATCCTCTTTCTTGCTTGTCTCGTGCCTTCTTACTGCCTCTTCCCCAATTGCTTCCTCTACTTCTCCCGTTCTTTCTTATTGCTCCAGTGTGTACGCTTCATTGTTGATTATTAACTTATTGTTTCGGAGATTTGCAGTATATCTCTTGCTTTTTGCCTCTCTCATGTATTTTATTAGGTTTTTCCTTTCTTCGAGGATTTGCTTTGGGTAGTCTTCATTGATCCAGATGTTTCTTCCTTTTAGGTTTATTGTGGCCTTCATTATCTCCTGTTTCTTATTCAATGTTGCTATTTCTATTAATATTGGTCTGTTCATCTGGTTTTCTTCGCCATTCCTTCATAGTCTTCTAATTTCTTGTACTTCTCTTTCCATTATTGTTACAATCTCCTGATATTTCTGAAGACTGCCGTCAGGAATAAAACAACGACAAATAAAAATAAAAGTCAATGTAATTTTAGTATAACATAGTTACATTGTAAAAACTTAAAAGTATGTATGGAAAATCGTTCTTAATTAATGTTATATACCGGGTGTCCATTCTCAAAGTCGAACATAGGCAATTAACATTAGTGCATTCACTCGTTTTTCATTGAAATAATTCATTTTTCTGTAGATAATTTTAATAGACGTTGACGCAAAATATCTGATTTACGCCAACTAATTACCATTTGTTTTGACAAATGCTATCGAACTTGAAAAGCAAGGCATGGCATATTTAAAAATTCCCAAGTTTTAAATTAGTATTTTAAAATAAAAATCGCATCTTGAATATTATTATTGGTATCATTTGATGCGGAATAATTTTATCTTTCCATTGATACCATTACCTTTCCTGTAAGTTGAATTGGCGAGCAGGAATCGGCAAAATCGTTTAATACAATGTTAATCGCCTATGTTCGACTTTGAGAACGGACACCCGGTATAACATCCCGCAAATTCACACCAAACCGTTGCGTCACCGTCTCACCGTGTCCTCCGATTCTATATTTATCTGCACTCAGCTGCTAAGCGCAAACGCAAGGAAAAACTAAAAATTAACATAGTTGATAAGGCACGCAGGTGCACTTGGTTATTTTTAAAACATATAGAAACAATTTCGACAAATTGTATGGCTGTGTGTAAGATGACTTTTAAGTACCTACATATAATGTTTGTCGGTAAAACAAACTGTTAAAAATAAATAAAGATGCTGACAGTTTCCCGAAAGCGAGATTTATATACTGTTTTGTAATAATATTCTTGGTGTTTCTAAAACAATTAGTAAAGGAATACGATCGAATTAATAAGTTCAGAAATAATTTCTTATAATTTTTAAACCAAAGTAAAATTGAGAAGGTGTTTGGCATACTATTGTTGGATTTTTAAATTTGAATGCCAAATTCCATCATCTTTAGAGTTTCTATATGTTATTTCATAAATAACGTAGTGGAGATATTGAATAACTACAAGGAGCGTGAAAGTGGAAATGAATGTATAAATTTAAGTACTAAATGGCAAGATGTTTGTAATCTCATCAAATATAATGTAAATGTATTTTCTTTCATTTATATTGGGCATAGATACCTAAACGCAGCAGCACAGGCACTACTGTAATTAAGGGTGGAAAAACATTTTTTTGAGTGTTTTAACATAACTATGCTTTATGTATTATGTTCGACTGTTCCATAAACACTTTATTATAGTATTATTTAGCGTCCATAAAGTGCCACTTTAGTCCGTAGAGTAAAGTAAAACGGCAGCCTGTCAATGTCCTATAGTTATTTTCAAAATAAATATAATTTTATTCAAATCGGGAAAGAAGATTATATTAACTGAAAAATTTACAAATAATAAAAAGGAATTAATCTTTAATACTCGTCCAATAAAATCCTACATTATGTACTTGATAAATAAATAGCTATAATAGTTACAATGACGGTAAAATGCTTTTTAGTCACGTATTCAATGGTCATATGAAATATCAGTTTTCCTGTCTTCTCAGATGGTTTAATAGATCGGCCTCAAAATTTATATCTTTGTTTTTAATATAAATTTGGAGATCCCAATCATTTTTGCTTAAAATCCTGTAACCGGAAGTGATATTTTACACTTGTGGTTTTCTGTTTACCCAGAAAATGTTATAGTTGTTTGTTAAACATTAAATTTCATAGAACAAGATCATATATTGTGTAATTATATTAAGTTCAAACACAAAAGTTTCTCCAAAACGTAGGGGAATAAAATGTTTAAATCTCTTGTATATTATGTAATGATCTATAACTTTTGTCAAAAAAGTTTTTTGTTAGTATACTTAATGATAAATCGCAAATTGAAATTTTTACAGGCAGTAAAAGAAAGTCGTGTGGTGACCACACTTCATTTTTTTGCATATGGTAATGCAATCTAGAGAAACCAATGACTGCAAGTATTTTAAATTGTAGTTCTGGCTATTATAAACTGAATTTATACTTAGTGCAATACCTACTTAACTAGTTAAAACCAAATTATATAATCACATTTTAAGTTTATAATAGCCTCCATTAGGAGCACCTCATAGCGCAGCAATTTTTTTATTGCAGCGCTGCGCTGCCCGAAAAGCCCTCTTAATGCATCATAGACATATTGTCTTATAGAAATTGGCATCTTATTGCCGCAATTTTCAGAAGTGAAAACAGCGCCACTTTTGCGTTCAATAGAGAAACGGAGCAGCATGTGAAAGGTTTTATCGTCTTTTATGTTGGTATTTGTCAAAATAGATCCTTTTAAAAACATCTGCAGAGTTTTTCTTCTGGCGAAACCTATATTTCAATAATTCCTGCTGCTATAATCGCAAATAGAATTCCTAGGCACCGTTATAAACCTTGACAAATCAAAACTATATACATGTCAGATTGTCAGATCTCACAAAAAGGTGCTGGTGCTGGTTTAATTGCTGCATTAAGAGGCATTTTTGCATAAGAGCATAGTTCAATGTCGAAGTATGGTGGCCTCTTACGGCGTCGTGCCGCTGTACTAGGTCACCGCCCACGTGTTGGTAAATTAGTAAATTATTTGAACATCCGTAAAACTTTGGATTTGTTCATATCACGATCTTGGCCATTCTTTGGCTAAGCCAACTAGATAATGTAAAAATCCTGTTTTTTGTGCATATTAATACCTCTCTTCGAATGGATCACTCTGTATATCTAAGAAAAATTTGTAAGTTAAAATGTTCGCACTGCAGTCTATAAATAAAAATTTCACTTGGGATGATCTGTTGAATTACGCAAAATACAAATTAACATTGAAAGGGGAAAGAACTATGTCATTTAAAAGTTTAAAATCAGTGTGAAATAATTATAAACTCAAACATTACCTACAGGACCTATTGTTACTAGTATTTAATACCACATATGTAGTAAACGGTGCATATATAATAAATCGAATCGTAATTTACCTACCTTTGCTTCATACTTTTATGTAAGTACTGTTATTACTGGGCATATTATATGATAACATAAATTTGTTTATAATTTCACAATTTACTTATACTGATTCTTATCGTTTTGTATATAACCTTAACTTCGCACTAAATACAACTATGATTAATAATCGATAATAATCACACAATTTGTTATATTGCAGACCATAATGTCTTCACACATATCAATATATAAAAATAACAGAAACCATCATTTATTTTATCATTTTATTGATTTAAAAACGTAATCGTCTTCGTTAGAATTGCCTTAAAGATTTTTCATTTGCTGGACAACTTACAGATTTAGCTATGTTATGACATCTGATTTTTGTATACATTTTTATGATTAATTTAGTTAATACGAAGGTCAAGCTAAATTTATTTAAAATACCATCGAAACCGGTTTCATAAAATTTGGGTTTTATTTTAAATGTGCTCAAAGTAATTCCCTTCAGCAATAGTACACACGACTATTCCGTTCTCTTATTGCTTAAAAGTTTCCAATCAACTTCTTTACGCACTCCTTCAAAACAATCGTGAACTGCGGT
>CALNHX010002209.1:0-188475 GCA_940337035.1 Agriotes lineatus
ATACAGTGTGTCCCCGGATTGAGTTCACTATAGGTATAATCGACAAAAAAATTTACAATTTTATTTTAATGTTTTGGGATCTCGCCCTGCTTGGTCTGAAAACAATTTTAAGCAGAGTTTTAATTTTTAGAAATTAAGTCGGCCATGAAAAATGTGAAAAAACTATTTTCTATTTAGGTAAACTACCCTTAGTGTTCATGATACGGCAAAATTTTGTAAAGAAAAGTTGTTTAGAATGATAGTTTATGGCCCTATACAAAATTTCAGAAAGATCTGTCGACTTAGAAAAAACGGTTATATTTTAGATAATTGTATTTAATTTTCAGGTAAACTATCCTTTTTGTTCATGATACGGCAAAATTTTATTAAAAAAAGTTGTTTAGAATGAAAAATTATGGCCCTATACCAAATTTCAAAAAGATCTGTCGACTTAGATTAAACCGTTATTTTTTAGATTAAAAATGACGGTTTCATCTACGTCGACAGATCTTTCTGAAATTTTGTATAGGGCCACAACTTCTCATTCTGAACAACTTTTCTTAATACAATTTTTCAGTATCATGAACAAAAAAAGTAGTTTACCTGAAAATAAAATACAATTCTAAAAAATAACGGTTTTCTAAGTAAACAGATCTTTCTGAAATTTTGCATAGGACCGTAATTTATCATTCTAAACAACTTTTCTTAATAACATTTTGCCGTATCATGAACAAAAAGGGTAGTTTACCTGAAAATCAAATAGTTTTCGCTTCCCTGCCAAGGCCTACTTGTTTTTCAAAAACTGAAAATATTCTTAAAATTCTTTTCTAGCCAAGCAGGACCGAATCCCAGAACCTTAAAATAACATTCAAAATTGTTTAGTCCATCTCACCTCTTGTAACATCAATCCTGGGACACACTATTGTATTTTCTTTTCAGGTAAACTACCCTTTCTGTTTATAATACGGCAAAATTTTACTAAGAAGAGTTGTTCAGAATGGGAAATTATGGTCCCATACAAAATTTCAGGAAGTTCTACCTACGTAAATCAAACCGTAATTTTTAAGAAATACAATTTTAACGGTTTAATTTAAGTAGGTAGATCTTCCTGAAATTTTGTATAAGACCATAATTTATCATTATGAACAATTTTTCTTGGTAAAATTTTACCGTATCATGAACATAAAGGGTAGTTTACCTGAAAAGAAAATAGTTTTTGCTTCACTGTCAAGGCCAACTTGTGTTTTCAAAAACTGTAAATATTCTTAAAATTCTCTTCAGACCAAGCAGGGCGGAATCCCAAAACATTAAAATAAAATTGTAAATTTTTTTGTCAATTATACCTATAGTGAACTCAATCCGGGGACACACTGTATATATATATGCAGAACGTCAAACTCGCCTCCGAAAGCATACGTCGAAACGAAGAACTGGCCTCATTTTTGGAGGCCAGTACGAAAAATCGGAGGCGACTAGGTATCCCCATGTATAAGTGTTCCATTCAACAGATGGTGCAACAAGCATCGATTTAACAAATTTTTTGGTGGAGGTGAGTTTGACAGTACACATATTCAGTTATACACTTCAGTTGGCAGAGGTTATTCTAGATGGCGCGACCATGTAATACACATATACACCTAACAAGGTGCCCCAGTAGTACTCGCCTCTATCTATGAAACATACTGTTACGCCTCAGAGACTTGGCAAACGCGCACGGAGGCTTATCGCTAGTAATGGATTTAAGTAAATACAATACAACCGCCTGCCTCTGGACATTTAATACAGAATCCGTCAACGATGCGGGGTGGGAAATATCTCTAAAACTAGAAGATTTACATTAAAATAGCTTATATAAAAGTTGAAGGTACGGAAGTGTTGCATATTACTAAAATATTTCTGATTATACAGGGTGGCTCAAAAAGTGTGGCAAACCAAAGTTATTACTCTATATTTAGGAAGCTTAAAAGCTTTGCATTGAAATACCAATAGTTTTAATATAAATTTGTATGGGTCTAACATGAACTGTTTTGGAGATGTTGCCGATTTTATGCACAAAATGCTATCCTTCAGGCAGCTGCTGTAGACACTGAAATAAAAAATAAAACATTACGTTTTTTGTGAATTGCCTTTCGAGTGTAAAATGGTGATTCTCGGCATTCATACTATACAAGGTGTCTGATTTCAAAGGTTTTTAAAGGAAACGCACTACACATTTTAGTATTTTTGAAATGTCCCTTTAAGAGATTTATTTTGATATCTTACTGGATAACTCTGAATTCAACTGTTTTCCAACTATGCGAGTGTGAGTATAAGAAAACAGTGTAAGGCCCCTAAAATGTTTTATTTAAAGGAATCACAAACTAGGTTTAGAAAATAAAAATCCAGCCATTGCTGACACAAAAACCCGAGAAATGCTGGAATAAATTAAATCTGAAAACTAGTTGAATTTAGGGGTGCTAAATAAGCTATTAGGCTAAAGTTTATTGAAAGAGTTTTTAAGAAATACAGAGACACATAGCGTACTTCATTTACTAAGGCAAAATCATCAAATTTGCAAATTACGAGCACTTTGTATAGTTTTAATACCCATGGAAGAAGGTATTGGGTATACAGTGACCCCAAAAGGTCGGCATCATATGAGAAAAAAATTATTTTAGATTTTTCAAAAAAACTTTACACGTCAATAATTTGTGCTTGTCTAAAAACCTATTTAGCCCCTATCATATACCGGGTGTCAACGAATTTATTAGACAAGTCATATCTTCTAGAGTATTAGGTGTATTAAAATGAGATTTGGTACAGGTAAATGGTATAGAAAGAGGAGAATTTTCGCGTATTTTTCACTTTTCGGTCACTTCCGGTTTCACCGGAAATGGCTCCGATTTCGAATTTTTAAATGGAACACCCTGTATATTTTTGCATATTTGTATTTCAGAGACAATTTTGGATCAGAATGTGACATTTTAAAAAGTTTTTAAGCCTACTTGATTTTTTTAGAGCCAGCTTTAATATGGCATCTAGGTGGCCATGATCAGACGCAAACTAATCTAAAGACCTCAGGTGATGTCAGAAAATTACAATCGCAAAGTTTGAGTGATTAGTATGATAGATAGGAATAAGACAAGTTGGCAAAAGCACGTTTTCTTGTCTAACTATTTTTGTTCAAATGGCGACCCTTTTTTGACAAGCACTTTCCGAAAAGAGAATTTTTTGGCGAATCTAACGATACTAATTTATTTGCGATTGGATTAAAAATAAGCTCATAAGTTAAATATTTCTAAGCAAAATACTAGATAATAATTTATTTACTTTTGTCAAGTGTGCCATGGATAAGTTTTTAAAATGTCACATGCTGATCCAAAATTGTCTCAGAAATCCAAATATGCAAAAGTATACAGGGTGTTCTATTTAAAAATTCTAAACGGGAGCCATTTCCGGTGAAACCGGAAGTGACCAGAAAGTGAAAAATATGCGAAAATTTTCCTCTCCCTATGCCATTTACCTATACCAAATATCATTTTGATACACCTAATACTATAGAAGTTATGACTTGTCTAATAAATTCGTTGACACCCGGTATACCGAGTGACGTTTACTTATTTAGAAAATTCCGTTTTTCGAAATTGTCAAAATCTAAAAAGTGCTATTTTTCGGAAATTAAGTAATATTGCAATGAGATTGTTTTAGAGTGTGTTAGTTTTGATTAACTGAACAATCTCAAGTCCAGAAATACATATTTTTCTTTAACTTTAGCTTTAGCTTTTTCAATTTTTTTAATATTTTTCAGTTTCGCATAACATGACTTAATATTGAAATTAAATTTTTTTATGCAACGACTTTCAAGATTTATAATTGTAAAAAATAATATAAAATGTTAATTGCTCGTTTAGATTTTGTATTATTTACCGAAAACTGATATGTTCGCATAATTTTTACGTTTTTGATCCAATGTGCTTTTTAGGAGAAATATTTTTGAATGATTATTAACATCTATTTAAATGGCTTCTAAAAACTCGAACCTTGTTAGCGAATTACTGTTATAAAAATCCAAAAATCCTGTAAACGGTCTTTTACAGTTGTCTGAATGAGAAGCATTTTTAGAACATGTAAAGTGTATAAAGAAAAATCTTCTCAATTAGACAACTGTAAAGGAATATTTACAGGATTCATTAAAAGGGTTAGATTAGAGTTTTTATCGAAGAAGCCATTTAAATAGATATTAATTATCATTTAAAAATACTTCTCCTAAAAAGCGCATTGCATCAAAAACTTAAAAGTTATGCGAACATATCACTTTTCGGTAAATAATAAAAAATCTAAAGGAGTAATTAACATTTTATATTATTTTTTACAAATATAGCCTAAATCGTTAGTGTTCACATAAAAAATTTCAATTTTAAAATTAAGTGTTGGTATGTCTTCTTCTTCTTCCTCTTAATATAGGCTGAGAGCCTGTTACTTTCACACACTTGAGTGCGGTTTTATAAGCCATCTTAATCCGCGGCCGGGATAGGTGGCTAGCCTAACCCCTTGAATTAAGTAAGAATGCCCTCGCAGGGGTCACGACCATCAAAGGTGTTCGTATGATGGCCGGAGAGCGTACGAGGTTATCAATGCCCGGGTGTGGGGCTTGAACCCACTACACTGCTGGCGCCACGCAAGCACCAGCCGGCCACAAGCTGTTGGTATGTAAAATTTTGAAAAATATTTAAAAAATTGAAAAATTAAAGTTTAGCTAAAGTTAAAGAAAAATGTGTGTTTTCTGGACTTGAGATTGTTCAGTTCGTTAAAACTAACACTCTAAAGAAATCTCATTGAAAACTTACTTAATTTCCGAAAAATACCACTTTCTAGATTTTGACAATTTCGAAATACGCCATTTTCTAAATAAGTTAAAATCACTCGGTATGTATGATAGGGGCTAAATAGGTTTTTGGACAAGCACAAATTATTATCGTAAAATGTTCTTTTCAAAAATAAAAAATAAAAAACTTTCCCATATGATGCCGACTTTTTGACGGCCACTGTATAATTTTGATGTGTTCGTTTGTTTTTTTCAAAATCTGATTTCATTTGATAATACTCGTAGAATCAATTTATTCAGAATTTTTTGTTTTTTCGTGTTCATTATTTCTTGTATCTATTACGGGATTTGTATTGTCTAAATCTGGTTCATTGTTCTGTTCGGTGGTTTTTGTTATCCCTTGAATTAAAGCATCTTAATTTTTAGTTTTTACTTGCCTCGTCTAAAAGACGAAGAACGTATTGTAATCGATAAAAAATTACCCTCTGAGATTTCTTCAGATCTTCACTTCCAGGGTCCCTAGATATCAAAGAAACGCTTTTTTCAATTCCGTCTTTTGCCGGTATAACTCTAAAACTATTTTTTGGAGGAAGATACTTTTCATGCATATTATATGTCTACCTGGCATGAAACCGAGAAAAGTTCGGAGAAATATATACAGGGTGAGCAAATAAGAAAAATTAAATTCTTTCTATTTTTGCTTTAACCCAAGACTTATTACTTAAATGAAAGTAATAATTTGCACATATCTCAGGTTTTTGCACTTGAAGAAAAAAGGCATATTTAGACACAACATATAGGTACAGAGTGGGCACTAAAAAAATTGTTGCTTATTTTGCTTTAACTTAGACTCAGATGGAACCCAAGAGATACAAGCTAAATGTTGTAAGAGTAAATAGTGACAACAAAAAGTGTGTTCTGTTTAATACAGCCATGCACTGCACAGATCCGAGGGATCCTTCACGGATCAGTGGATGAAACGCGTGGAACTGAAATCGCATTTGCAGGTGATGTAGTTCGAATCCCATCACCGGTAATGTTATTTGCAAGTTGATGTAATTCGCATTAGCAAATGTTTCCTTTTATTGTTTCAGTATTATTAGAAACGTGAAGAAACTTTTACCCCATATTTTGATAACGTTCTCTTTCATTGAATTGTTTCCTGTTACTTCCAACAGCCGCCTAACGTTAAGCATTTTTTTGCATAAAATCGTTAATATCTCCAGAACCGTTGGCGGTAGATCCATACAAATGTATATTAAAATTATTAGCATTTCAATGGAAAACTCCTTGTAAGCTACCTAAATATCGAGCCTTCTATTTAAAAAAAGTAAGTTTAGGTCTCCACTCTTTTTGACCTACCATTTATAATCATGTGATGTGCACCGCCTTCGTACCTCGTAGAATTTTTATATATTTGACTCAGATGCCCAATTTGTTTAAATGCCGAAATGAATTTGGTCAATACTGTAACTGAGCAAATTAATTCGGCAATGGGACGACTTTAGGTCTGAGTATTCCATTTTGGCAAGTGAGCGAATTCAGCATCTGACAGTACCTATATATATGAACTTTATGTCACTCTCGTAGTTTTAGAAATATCTTTGTTGCCGGCCCCTGTATAGTAGCCCATGCTTCGATTACCAAAATTCAGTGTTGTTAATTCTGTGAGCGTACGCCGTTACCGTTAATTTTTCAGTCTTCGTATTATGCAGCTTGTTCTGGTATCCATATTTTTCACTAAAAGATAATCAACACCATTGATCGCATGCCGTGCCCAGACGAAGTTGGCTAATATAATAGATTTTCGAAATATGACAATTCAGTTTTAAAAAATGATTGTGGCAGTTTTGTTGGTTGTTTTTTCTAAGAATTGTAACTCATTAATTCTTAACTCAAATATTATATTGCAAGATTTCAGTAACTACAGGGCAACTGATTTTATTAAGCTATTTGTAGTAATATAGCTATGTTAGGTACCCACAAGAATTTATTAACACACGCAGAATGCCATCCGCGCGATGTTTAGATACGTTATCACGTTCGCCGTGCCAAAATCCGAAAACAAAACGACGCGCTACTTTTATTCCTTCGGCAAACGGTGCAACAGAACGGCAACGTTGCTGGAGGTGAGTATGTGGATTGTGTAACACGGCGATATACAATGGGAGGCCACATTGTAGCAGTGTAGTCGGAGCTGTGTTGCTATTTTGTGTGCACCATTTTTTTGTATATCTCAAATATCAAAATTCCTTACCCCTCTCTTGATGCTTCTGTTACGAAAACCTTATTTAAGAGATTGACGAGGAATACACATGGAAAAACATGTTCCTTGACATGGAGGCGTGGGTGTCTGTCATATGTTCGGAGGCAAGTAAGATAGCCGTGCACATATATATATATACCGGGTGTCAACGAATTTATTAGACAAGTCATAACTTCTAGAGTATTAGGTGTATCAAAATGAGATTTGGTATACTCGTAGCTAAATAGTATAGGGAGAGGATAGGTATTATGCATCTTGGCTATCCATGGCACACTTGACAAAAGAAAATAAATTATTATTCAGTATTTTGCTGAGAAATATTTAATTTATGAGCTTATTTTTAATCCAATCGCAAATAAATTAGTATCGTTAGATTGGCCAAAATATCCTCTTTTCGGAAAGTGCTTGTCAAAAAAGGGTCGCCATTTAAAAAAAAATAGTTAGACACGAAAATGTTATTTTGTCAACTTGTCTTATTCCTATCTATCATACTAATCACTAAAACTTTGCGATTGTAATTTTCTGACATCACCTGAGGTCCTTAGATTAGTTTGCGTCCAATCATGGCCACCTAGATGCAATACTAAAAGTGTCTCTAAAAAAATCAAGTAGGCTTAAAAAATGTCTAAAATGTCACATTCTGATCGAGAATTGTCTCAGAAATCCAAAAATATAAAAATATACAGGGTGTTCCATTTGAAAATTCGAAACCGGAGCCATTTCCGGTAAAACCGGAAGTGACCAGAAAGTGAAAAATATGCGAAAACTCTCCTCCCCCTATACCATTTGTCTATACCAAATCTCATTTTGATATACCTAATACTCTAGAAGTTATGACTTGTCTAATAAAATTGTTGACACCCTGTATATATATACCTTACACTTACTGTATTAATCTAGTGACCTTAAAACCAAAGATAAGTTGATGCCATCTATATAGATTTCTCCAAGGCATTTGACAAGTGAATCATAAAATATTGCTCTTCAAATTGGATGCCTATGAAATTAAAAGAGATCTGTAGGTATAGATGGTTCAGCTTGTATATTGTAAACAGAACGCATTTTGTTGTTCTGAACGGTTTCAAATCGAGGCCTATCAATTGTACTTCCGGAATCCCCTTAGGTTCAATTCTTGTTGCTCGGGCAGTGTTATAGTGCAAATTTTATAAAATGCCATTCACACGGGATCAGAAGGCCGATATCTCCAAAATAATTAAGGAAACTTTAACGGCAGTATTAGCTGATGAATCCTATGCTATATAGAGAATTAGACCACCTGCAGCAATACTCAAGACGAAACACGTGCTGCTGTCGTAAAGTTCACCTCATACAAACACAGAGAAATGGTTTTTAAAAATAAAAAACTTCAAAGGAATCCGTATTGTGATAAAAGAAGATCTATCGAGAAATCATCTGGAAGTGCTCAAAGCAGCTGCTAGCAAATACGAGGTCACCAACGTGTGGTCAGCTGACAGGGTGATTAAAATAAAAACTGCCAATAAGATTTTGTCTGTTACAAATCTGAAAGAACTTAATGAACTAAAATTGGCAAATGTCAGGGTTTTCTAAATTTCTTAAATATTTCAGTTATCCATTCAACTCGCATATGTGTTTGAATTTATACAGATCATTCTTATTATTTATTTGTATTGTGTTTTTCTCCCATATATTATACCAATGAGTCTCCGGTCCTGGCCACTAGTGAACAGTGACAGTGATAACGCAAAAGTTGGTAAGGAAGTATATAATCGAGAAATAGCAGGACAAGAAACCATACACCAATATACAAACAACAACGGGAGAAGAATATGCAACCTAGCCACAACGACCAACACATACATCATCAGCACAAAATTTAAACATAGACGTGAACACAAAATAACGTGGATGATACTAGGCAGGACAGACGGGAACCAAATTGAACACGTCATGATCTCAAAAAAACGGACAAGGATTGTCCATGACATAAGGGAGCCAATGCCGACACGGACCACCTTCCAGTGATGATGAAAATCAAGCTAAAATAATAAAAACCGCAGAAAAGAAAACAATGAAGAGAAAATGGAACATAAAGGAACTAGAAAGGGAAAAAACAAAAAAAGAATACGCCCAGGGCATAACTAGTGGACTAGAAACACACAAAAAAGATGATATTGAAACAGAATGAACCAATATAAAAAACAGCATTCTAATAGCAGCAGAAAAAATAGTGAGAAAGAGAAGGATTCAAAGGAGTAAACGATGGTTCGACCAAGAATGCCAAAATATCATTGAGAAGAAAAAAGAAGCAAGGAAAAAATGGATACGGTCAAAAGGAAAACAAGAACTAGACGAATATAATGAAATAAGAAAAGAAGCCACAAAACTCTATAGGAAAAAGAAAAAAAAATGGATTACAGAAGAAATGCAAGCACTAGAAATATCAAATAGGAACAACTCGAAACTCTACGAACATATTAACAACAAGTAAAATCACACAAAACAATACCTACAATAGAAAAAAAAACAATGGGAGAAATACTTCACAAAAATATACAAAAGAAATGCAGAAGAAAAAGAAACCCAAGAAATGAAAATCGACGATAGTGACCAAGAAGTACAAGCACCTACATATGAAGAAGTTACAGAAATAGTTAGACAACTGAAAAAAAGAAAACAGCAGGACCCGATGAAATAAATAACGAATTGATACAACAAGGAAGGGAAGATCCATTAAAGAGACTGTACGGATTAGTTGTAATGATATGGAACGAGGAAAACA
Source organism: Agriotes lineatus (assembly GCA_940337035.1). Lineage (NCBI taxonomy): Eukaryota > Metazoa > Arthropoda > Insecta > Coleoptera > Elateridae > Agriotes > Agriotes lineatus. The sequence continues at coordinate 9,811 of CALNHX010002209.1, forward strand.
TGCCGATGGAGTGGAGAAAAGGGCAAATAATAGCGATCCACAAAAAGGGAAACACACTAGATTGCAGTAACTATAGACCAATAATGCTGTTAAATACGGCATATAAACTACTGACAACACTAATAAGAAGCAGAATAACAATCTACACAGAAGACAAAATTGGAGAATACGAACAAGGATTCAGGAAGAGGCGGTCAACCATTGACGCGATTCACACACTAACACAGATTATAGAAAAGGCCTACGAATTCAATATAGATTTACACATATTATTAGTAGACTTCCAACAAGCATTTGACTCGATAACCAGGGCACAATTAATAGCGGAAATGGAAAACATGAAGATCCCAACAAAACTAATAAGATTGACAAAAATGACAATGAACGAACCAACAGCAACGATAACAACAAAAGCTGGAGACTCAGATGAGATTAAAATAGAAAGCGGAATGAGACAAGGAGACGGACTATCGACGGCATTATTTAATATAGCCCTAGACGGGGCCATCAAGAAAATGGGACCTGAAAAGACAATCACACACAGCTCAACAGAAATCATAGGTTATGCTGACGATTTAGTACTAATCGCGAGAGACAAACGCAGCTTAGAACAGACATTACTAGCCCTAGTAGGAGAAGCGGAACCCAAAGGACTCAGAATTAACCAAGAAAAAACAAAATACCTGCTTAGTTCAAGGAAAACCATCAAACCAACAGAGATAGAAATGGGGATACACATTTCAAAGAGTAGAATATTTTAAATACCTAGACGTAACGATAGACGGGAAAAACCAAAGAAGAATAGAAATAAATGAAAGGATCAAGATGGGAAACAGAGCATACTGGAAATATCAAAGACTGCTAAAAGACAGAAACCTTAGTAAAGACACCAAAATAAGGATATACAAAGCGGCAATCCGACCAGTAATAACCTACGGAGCGGAAACAATGCGCCTGACAAACCAAGACGAAGAGCGACTAAGAATAATACAAAGGAAGATAATGAGGAAAATCTTAGAACTAAAAAAGACCTCAGAAGGGGAACTCAGAGCACTTATGAACCACGAAATAAATAACTTAAACAAGAACAAAGACAGTTCGATTTATAAAAGCACAGAGAATAAGATGGTTTGGCCACATCCAACGTAGAAGTGAGAACTCAGTCATAAAGAAGATAACTAATTGAAAGCCTGAAGCCGCCAGACAGAAGAAGACCTAAACTTAGATGGGAAGACCAAGTTATAAAAGACATACACAAGATGAAAATAGTGGACTGGAGAAGAAAGACTAAGGGCCAGAAAGAATGGAATAAAATAGCAAATACAGCAAAACCAAATAACCTATAAATGGAATAGCAAAAGAATGAAACTAGAACATACAGACCAATCCACTGTGCAAACCGGATTAGAAGAGCTCAACCAGGAGCGGCTTATACTCCGAATAGGAGTGAAAGGCCTATATATACAGTGCGAGTGTAAAGTCTGGAACTATCGAAATAAAACGTTTATCAAATGTTTTTGAGAGATATCCTCGAACACGTCAATTTTTATTTTAAAAAATACATATTCTACTGTAATTGTCACTTTTTGATTGTCTTTTGTTTTTGAGTTATGACGTTTGCGATAATTTTTTTAAATGGAAACCCTAATTTTTTATGATGAATTTGGATAGAGCATGAAATTCTAAGACCAAATATGCTAAAAAAGTATGGTACTGTATTTTGAAATTTTCGAGAAAATCGCTTTTAAAGTATTAAAACAGAAATCGAATAAAAATCAAGTAGTCATGAAACAATGAGTTAGCCCTAAAATTATAAGTTCTTCATAGTTTGTTTATGTTTTTATTGTGTGCTCTTAATTAAATAACTAATGGTGCGATATTTGAGTGAAAATGGACGAATTGAAATTTTAGTATTGAGGGGATGTGGTAATCGTACGATTTTCTCGAAAATTTCAAAATACAGTATCATGCTTTTTTTGGCGTATTTGGTCTTAGAATTTCATGCTCTATCCAAATTCATCATAAAAAATTAGGGTTTCCATTTAAAAAAATTATTGCGAACGTCATAACTCAAAAACAAAAGACAATCGAAAAGTGACAATTACAGTAGAATATGTATTTTTTAAAATAAAAATTGACGTGTTCGAGGATTTCTTTCAAAAACATTTGATAAAAGTTTTATTTCGATAGTTCCAGACTTTACACTCGCACTGTATATATTATATCAATAGCTGCCTTGAGCAACACTTGAGTAATAAATTTATTTAATTCAAATTGAGTTTAGGGTACTAATTTAGTTTTCTTATTATAATTATACATGTTAGCTTCTAGTTGAATTCAGCCCTTCCGTGGTGTCGATTTCTTGACCCATGGGGTCACCGGTGCCATTAATCACCTCACAAAACTGTCTGCGGGCCGAGGTGCCCTATGAAAACAATATCATCTCCGTGGCTGGCCCGGGAGTGCCGATGCAGAGAGCCTTGCATTACTTGAATACGGTGTAAATCACTGGTGTGATACTTTGTTCTTAATTGACAATATCTTTATTATTTGTTTACATACATATATTTTTAATCTAAAATTTTCTTTTCGGATTGATTTATTTTGTATTTAATGAAGCTGTGTAATTAAAATTTTTGATCTCTATTACCTAAATTTATTAGTGTGAGAGATATTGTAGTTGAGAGCAAATTTTCCGCATTTGGTATCACTGAAACTTGGTTATCTAATAATATTCCTTCTCACACAGTAAAAATTCATGGCTATGACTTCGTTAGACGTGACCGATTTACAAGAGAGGGAGGAGTAGGTATGTACATATAAAGTGATCTCAATTATCCCTTAATAAATTTAAATAACACTTTGGAACAAGTATGGGTGTATATTAACATTAATAAAATAAAAATTGCAATAGGAAATATTTAAATCTTAAGAACAGAGGTCTCATTACTCCTCCTTTTCACAGAACCAAACATGTATCGGCATTCTTATATCTACAATATTGCTCACCTGTGTAATCTTTTGCCAGTTTTGTTAGGAAGGATTACTCACAACGGAATATCCTGTGTACACTTGCCGGGAGATATCGAGAAATTTTGGGGCTACTAGGGGAGCTCTGAGGAAATCTCAGGTTTGGGGAAATCTTTGGAAATCTGTGGGCAATCTTAAAGATGTCTGAGAAATCTTGAGGAAATATCCATGATATATTATAATTTGCCGCTACACTAGGGTAGTCCTGATTCATAATGCGCACCCCACATAGCCACATTTTAGTGGTTAAGAAAGTGCACCAGCGTTTACGTGTCTGTAGTGTTATGCATTCCTGACCAGTGTTTTTTAATATACAGGGTGTTAGTAAATAAGTGCGACAAAAGTAAGGGGGTGATTCTGCATGGAAAAATAATGATATTTTGTTATATAAATGTATATTCGCAAATGCTTCGTTTCCGAGCCACAGTTAGTTAAAGTTTTTCTTAAAAATCGATAATTTTTTTATTGCTCTGAAACCGGTCAAGATATGCAAATGAAGTTTAGTGGGTTTTAAGAGGTACTTATAGCGCATTCTTTGATATGCAATTAAGAATTTTATATTCATCATTGGCGCGCATACGGGTAATGATCCCGATATTTTTATAGAAAAAAATGGTACGCCACTGAGATATTTCAAAATAAAAATTATTTTTGAATTTCTCGTTCAATTTGTGACAAAAAAGCTTTCTTGTCATTTTTTTGTAGGTAGCGCCATTTTTATGCAAAAAATAAGACACTACTTAGAACACGAAAAAATAACATTAAAATATTTTTCGGCTATTAGGCAGACTCATAGTAAGATTATACTTGATTATACTCATTGGAAAAAACTTGATAAAGACCAATGAAGACTATATTCTCAAGCACAGACCAAAAAACCTATTATTTTGATTTCAAGACACATGTTTCCAAATAATTGATTTTCGACGACAGTGAAAAATGTCGTAGTTTATTTAAATGCGCAGGTTACATAGGTATTATTCTAAAAGTTGAGTTTACATTGGGAGAAAATAGGTGGTACCAATAGTGATGTGAGTGGCGAATATTTCACGGCAAAAATTCGGATTTTTACTTCCAGTGCAATCAAAATAAATATCGGAAAACAACATGCAACATCGGCTGCGACCGCTACCCCCCTACCGGGATTAGCGACGCCAAGCGCGGGGATTCCCCACGCTTGTGGCATAAATATCAGTACCTCAAGAAGTGCACGTGTTATGCTGTTATGTCTCATAAGTGACGCAATCGGTTATTTCTTGACTTCAAAGTTATTTCCTCGGTTATTTCACTATAAAACATGAGTAAACGTAAGTGTAGAGTGGGACTATTACAAAGAAATCAAAAGAAATGATAGATTAGTGTATCAATGCATGTTTTGTACAAAAGAATTTAGTAAATTTGCAACACGTTTGATTGATTATATCACTAAATGCACTAAGTGTCCAAAAAAGGTGAAGGATATATTTTCAAAAAGATCTAGACAATGTAAGTAAATGATTTATAGATACCTACATTTTGTAAGCACCTTGCATTTAATTAATTTTCTTTAGTTTCTATAGATGATGTTACTGTGGAAACCGATATATCAGATCCAGTATCAAATCCTTCCACGAGTTCTGCTGTTTCTACATCCAACGCCACTCTTTCTAATTAGAAAAGGTAAAAACTGATTGAATGTAGTTTTATATATAAAAATAAAGTCAACTTCATTTTGTGCAGAGCCACTTGGATCAATTATTAGCAAGGGCAATTTATTAATCGGGAAGTCCTCTCTTCCTTACAGAGAACAAGAATTGGTTATCCTTTTTGAAAACATAAGACTATCATATGTTCTACCGGCGGGATCAACAGGACCGAAGAAGAAGAAGAAGACGACTTACTTTTACACTGTTGTCGTTACTGTTTAGGAACCAAGCAATAATAAATTTCATTGTGTCATCTCCTAAACCTGTGTCATTTAAAACAATGTGTACAAATGCCGATTGTCACACGGGCGAGTTCATTGCAGAGGAATTGGGAAAGGTTATCGACGAAATTGGCCCTGACAAGGTAATTGGAATAGTCACTGACAATGCAGCTTCAATAGATAAGGCAAAACATATCATACAAAACAAATACAAAAATATTTATGGATATTGAAGCATCTCCCACACGTTAAATCTCCTTGTAGGAGATTTAATGAAATTAAATTCATTAAAAAACATTGAATACTCTTGCAAAGAAATTATAAAAGAGGTTACAGCATCCCATATCAATTATTTAGCTACTTTTAACGATATACAAACATACAAAAATGGTTCAGTTTTATCATTAAAAATGTCCGTTAAAGCAAGATGGGGATCAATTTTGCAGTGCATGAATAGTTTGCTTTCATGCAAGTCAATTTTACAAATTTTGATGGTGACCGAAAACGTTAATTTTTTCAGAAAGGTAAAAAGGAATTCTCTAGATGACATATTTTGGGTGAGATTAGAAAAAGTTATTTTAATACCGGGTGGCCATAAATATCTGAGATCCCGGTAGCCATGGAATTAGCTACCTATAAATATTGGTTAGCATTATATTTCAATTACGATAAGTACTGGTACCTATGGAATGTAATAAAATGCAATAAAAGGAGGGGAATGTGCCCTGGATTCTGCAGTTTAGCCTACGACTCGATTATAAAAATTTTCTGTTCTAACTCCATTACTTATTTCAATCTGAAATAATTTTTGACAGATAGGAATTTTAGTTGTGATGACATTAATGACATTTAATTTAGTTGGATTCATCACTTTAATAAAGCGGTGTTGATTCCAAAGGTGATGTGATATCAGATATTTATGGCCACCCGGTATTAAACCCAATTGTAAAATGGATTACGTTATTGGATGGTGATGATTTTAAAATTTCTCTAGTGGTAGTAAGCATAAATGATATCGAACAAAATTTTGATAAATATTTAAGACTTGCCCATTTCTCAAGCAGAAGAGAAAGAGGTTGTTAATTTGTTCCAAAAAAGAAAAGCAATGGCTCTACAGCCATTACATTTTGTTGCAAATTTATTGGACCCTCATTATGTCGGTTCTGCTTTAACAGAGAAGCAACATGTCACGACCATGGAGTTTATTGACACGTTTTTAAGTAATCACCCTAATTTTCAAGAGAGAAAAGATGCAATTTTTGCTGAAATTGTGAAATACTGTGCTAAGACTGATATTTGGAGCATGAACTACTTATGGAATTCCGTAAAAAAGGTTGACTCAATTTCCTGGTGGCAGGGGTTGTGTCAAAAAACGGAACTTAAGGACCTGACAGTTGCAATTTTAGGGCTACCGCCGTCTTCTGCGGCGACTGAAAGGTCTTTTAGCACATACTCATTTATACATACCTCTAAAAGAAATCGATTGACGGTTAAGCGAGCAGGAATGCTTATATGTGGCACATAATTGCAAATTAATAAATAAAGATAGCACAAATAATACAGAAAATAATTTGTTTATAATACCACAAACAGGCGCTGGTATAGATAGAGCACCAAAAAAATCGGTTAGCTTAGATTTAGATACCGATTCTTCAGATTGTACCATTTCGTTACATGATACAAACTCTAGTGTCGGCGAAGAAGACTTTTCTGATGCTATATCGGAATCCCATGAAAACTAAAATAAGAAAGCCTCCGTTCCATTATTCGGATTTTGTAAATTTTTACTAAATGCTTATTTAAGTTATATTTTTAATTGTTTATATACAAATGTACTTTATACTTTATGTTATCCTACCATTTTTACCTGTTCTTATAGTGGTTTAAGTTTTTTAGAAATTGTATATGACGTGTAACCAAATTTTGCTGAATAAATATGAGAACCCAGAGTTTGTTAAAAAATAATAACGAAGAAAAAAAATACATTATGTAATCCAAGTACGAAAACCCCATTTTTAAAGAAAAATTCAATGTTCCAATAAATTTCAATAAATATCAGATATTTCTGAAATATTCGCGACAAATAATAAGTTTCGGAAATTTAACATCACTAGGTACCAATATGGATTCATACTTTTTCTACGGAGCGGCGGCGGTGCAAGTATCGTGTACACGACTTTACCACGCCTACAATCTTTAATAAGGCTTTTTATGCTTATTACTGAAGTAATAAAAGTGATAAGTGCTACACAGTGAAATTAAGAGCTGCGGAATTGATTTGTAGTGGTATTTAATACGCAAACGAACGTAACTAGTGACATTTAATACACAAACAAATTTAACGGTCTTAAATAAATAAAGCAGTGCGACGCGGTGCAAACCGGCGGGCGCTGTTATCAAAATCGGCGAGTGTTGTTATCATAACAAACAGACGACGCGATCACTAAAAACTCTAATAAAACAAGTGGATTACAACGATACCACTATAAGCATACGCGTTACAGCGCGATAACCTAAAGCGAGGAACATTTAAAAACGCGAAACTATAAAAGCGCGAACTGGCGGATAATAAAACAACAGCTAAAATGGACAAACTCGAAAAATTAATGGAAGTGATAAGCACACAAATGTCGGAAATTAAGGAAGAAATAAAAAGTACAAGAGAAGATGTCCAAGATACAAATACGCAAATGAAGAAATATACTGAAGAGATACGAATCCTCAAAGAGGAATTGATGAAAAAAGAAGTGGAATGGAAAGAAGAAAAAAAGGAATTGAAACAGGAAATAGAAGGACTTAAGAAAAACTTAGAAATACAAGAAAGACGCAGGAAGAGAAACAATATCGTAATCAAGGGAGCCGATTTCTCGAACCAAAACATCAAAGAAGAAACAAAGGAATTTATCGAAAAGGAAATTGGAGTTAAAGTTGCAGTAGAAGCAGCGTACAAGACAGGAAAGGAGGACGCAAAAATCACAATTATAAAACTAAACAATTTCGAGCAAAAGCTCTCCGTACTAAAACAAAAATACAAACTTAACGGAAGAAAAATATACATAGACTGTGACTTAACGTTGGAGGAGCAAAAAGTGCAAGCAGAAATTAGAAACATTGCCAAAGAGGAAAATGCCAAAGGTAAACGTACACGAGTAGGATACCGAAAGCTGGAGATCAACGGCACTGAATATATATGGAGTGAAGACAATGGTGGCGAAATTAATGGAAAAATGCGACAGAAGACAAAAAACTGAGAAAGAGCAGAGTGGAAATAACGACGACGAAAAATGCTATGGAAAAGGAATTATGGAAACTAGGAACATGGAATATTAGAAGTCTGCAGGGAAAGGAAAAAGAGTTAGAAGAAGAGTTTGAAGAGGCAGGATTAGATATATTAGCAGTAACGGAAACAAAGAAAAAAGGGCAAGGGATGATAGAAACAGAAAAAGAACATGCTTTTATATACAGTGGAGTACAAAACGATAAAAGAGCAGCAGCTGGAGTAGGTTGTATAATCCACAAAAAACTGGTAAAACAAATATATACCTGGGAAGCAAAATCAGAAAGAATTCTACTTATCCAGATGAAAGATAAAGAGAGAAATTTCCGGGCGATCATAATAGTGTATGGACCAAATGAAGATGACAGAGCTGAGGTTAAAGACAATTTCTGGGAGGAGCTAACGTTAACAACAGAAGAAGCAAAAGGAACTAAATACATTGCAGGAGATTTTAATAGTAGAGTTGGCAGAAAAGACGAAAGATATAGCACAGTATTAGGCAGACATGGAGAAGAAACAAGGAACAATAATGGTAAAAGAATGCTAGACTTCTGCGTAATGAACAACTTAATCGTTACAAATTCATTTTATCAACATAAAGATATCCACAAGTTTACCAGAGAAGTTAAAAGTAGAGAAGAAAAATCAATAATAGACTATGTATTAGTAGAAAGAGACAACAGTAGAACAATATTGGACACTAAAGTAAGAAGAGGCCCTGAAATAAATAGCGATCACTACCTACTTATAACAAAAATAAAAGAGAACATACAAAAAGAAGACTGTAACAACTCAACAAATAAAAGAATAACAGAACATGAAACCATACGAACATATAAGTTACAAAATAAAGAAACAGCCAAAAAATATGAACAAGCAGTCGCACGAAAGTTAGGAAGCAACATAGAAAGGTCAGAAAATAGCACCGAAGTATTGTGGAAAATATTTAAGAATGCTATAACAGAAGCCGCCAAAGAAGAGTGTGGAACATATAAAACAAAGAGCAACAAAAAACAAACAGCATGGTGGACGGATGAAATAAAAGGACAGGTTAAAATAAAGAAAGAAAAGTGGCGAAGCTACCTATCAAATAGGACCACAGAAAAGTACGAGATATATAAAGAACAAAGAAAACGAGTAAAGAATATAATAACAAAAGAGAAGAGCAATAGATGGATAGAATTTGGTGAAAAAATGGAACGGGATAATAAAAGTAATCAAAAATTGTTCTATAAAGTACTAAAAGAAGCAAGAAAGAATAAAATTAAAGACATAACTCGTATCACGGATGCAAATGGGCGAATACTAACAGAAGGTGAAGAGATCATGAATAGATGGAAAGAATACTTTCAAGAATTACTAGGCGAACCTGAAGAAATAGAAGAACATACTGAAACGGAAGAAATAACCGAAGCAGACGAAATAAAAATAGAAGAGGTAACAGAAGCAATACAGAAATTAAAAAATGGAAAAACACCAGGGTACGATAAAATTACCACAGAAATGATGAAAAATATGGGGAATACAGGAACACAAACATTTTTGAAAATATGCAACAGTATATCGAAAGAAGAACAAATACCAGAAGACTGGAAGGTGGCCTTAATTTTACCCGTACACAAAAAAGGAGACAGAAAGAATTGCAGTAATTACAGAGGCATAACTCTGCTGAGCACAGCATTAAAGGTTTACGAACAAATAATCAATAAACGATTACAACCAACAGTAGAAAAACTGGACGAAGCGCAAAGTGGTTTTAGAAAGGGCAGAAGCATAGAAGATCACATATTTACAATCAAACAAGTAATACAAAAATCATTTGACCAGCAAAAAAAGGCATACTTCGCATTTATCGACCTGGAAAAAGCGTTCGATACGATACCACGACAAAGACTATGGGAATGCTTATATAGGAAAGGAATTAACAGCAACATTATCAGAACCATTAAGAACATGTATAAAAACAACGTCAATTACATAATCAACGATAACATGAGATCAGAACCGTTTTCTACAAAAGAGGGACTACGACAGGGAGGAGGGCTGAGCCCTGTACTCTTCATAATATACATGGACGAAATAATAAAGAAATGTACATCCGAAGCGAAAAAAGTGCAAATAGGATATAGAAACCTAAACACAGTAAATATATCAGAGGGAGCCTTCGCAGACGACATAGTAATAATGACAGGAAGCAAAAAAGACTTGCAGAAGAACCTGGAGGTATGGAATACAACATTAAAAAACAACGGAATGAAACTGAACAAAGAGAAGACAAAGGTCATGGCAACTAGAAACGAACAAGAGGAACTGAACATAACAATAGATGAAGTAAAGATACAACAAGTAAATACATTTCAATATCTAGGAGTAAGCATACAAGACGACGGAAAACAGGACATAGAAATAAACAATAGAATAGGCAAAGCAATGAAACTCTACCATGCCATGAACAACAGCTTCATAAGTAAAAAAGAAGTAACGCAAAAAACCAAAATAAAAGTCTTTAAAACAATCTTCAGACCAATTCTAACGTTCGGGTGCGAAACTTGGGTTCTGACAAGAAATCAAAAGAGTAAAATACAAGCCATCGAAATGAAGTACCTACGGAGAGTCAAAGGAGTCACAAGAGAACACAGAATCAGAAATGTACAAATTAGGGAAGAACTAGAAACACAGTCAACACTAGAGTATATCGAAACAAGACAACTAAGTTGGTGGGGCCATCTACAAAGGATGAACCACAATAGACAAGTCAAACAAGTATGGGAGGCCAAAATACTATTAAGAAGAAACCGAGGAAGGCCACGACAGACATGGGATGGAGTTATTGGAGAAATACTGAAGAAAAAAGGAAAAACCTGGACCGAAGCAAAAGTGATAGCTAGAAATAAAAAACATTGGTGGAAATTTGTGCACAGTAAATAAAGTGTAGTGTAAACAAAACACCCGACACCATTCTATGGTAAAAGGGACCTGATTATACAGTGTGTCCCCAGATTGAGTTCACTATAGGTATAATCGACAAAAAATTTTACAATTTTATTTTAATGTTTTGTGATCCCGCCCTGCTTGGTCTGAAAACAATTTTAAGCAGAGTTTTAATTTTTAGAAATTAAATCAGCCATGAAAAATGTGAAAAAACTATTTTATATTTAGGTAAACTACCCTTTTTGTTCATGATAAGGCAAAATTTTGTTAAGAAAAGTTGTTTAGAATGATAGTTTATGGCCCTATACAAAATTTCAGAAAGATCTGTCGACTTAGAAAAAACCGTTATATTTTAGATAATTGTATTTAATTTTCAGGTAAACTATCCTTTTTGTTCATGATACGGCAAAATTTTATTAAAAAAAGTTGTTCAGAATGAAAAATTATGACCCTGTGCCAAATTTCAAAAAGATCTGTCGACTTAGATTAAACCGTTATTTTTTAGATTAAACAAATTCCATTATTTATTAAAAATGACGGTTTCATCTAAGTCGACAGATCTTTCTGAAATTTTGTATAGGGCCACAACTTCTCATTGTGAACAACTTTTCTTAATACAATTTTTCCGTATCATGAACAAAAAAGTAGTTTACCTGAAAATAAAATACAATTTATCTAAAAAATAACGGTGTTTTCTAAGTCACCAGATCTTTCTGAAACTTTGCATAGGTCCGTAATTTATCATTCTAAACAACTTTTCTTAATAGAAGTTTTCCGTATCATGAACAAAAAGGATAGTTTACCTGAAAATAAAATAGTTTTCGCTTCCCTGCCAAGGCCTACTTGTTTTTCAAAAACTGAAAATGTTCTTAAAATTCTTTTCAAACCAAGCAGGACCGAATCCCAGAACCTTAAAATAAAATTCACAAAGTTTTAGTCCATCTCACCTCTTGTAACATCAATCCTGGGACACACTATTGTATTTTCTTTTCAGGTAAACTACCCTTTTTGTTTATAATACGGCAAAATTTTACTAAGAAGAGTTGTTCAGAATGGGAAATTATGGTCCCATACAAAATTTCAGGAAGTTCTACCTACTTAAATCAAACCGTAATTTTTAGTAAATAGGTACAATTTTAACGGTTTAATTTAAGTAGGTAGATCTTCCTGAAATTTTGTATAGGGCCATAATTTATCATTCTGAACAACTTTTCTTAGTAAAATTTTGCCGTATTATGAACAGAAAGGGTAGTTTACCTGAAAAGAAAATAGTTTTTGCTTCACTGTCAAGGCCAACTTGTGTTTTCAAAAACTGTAAATATTCTTAAAATTCTCTTCAGACCAAGCAGGGCGGAATCCTAAAACATTAAAATAAAATTGTAAAATTTTTTGTCAATTATACCTATAGTGAACTCAATCCGGGGACACACTGTATATATATATATACTTTTTCTACGACTGCATGCTGCCGCCTAAATTTCAAAGATCATTTAAATAAATACGTTCTAATCCATGGAAATGTGAATGCATTTTTTGTTCTAATATTAACTTGATCATCGGATCTGAAGGAAATGTTATCGAACAAGTAAGATGAGATTTTATTTTCAATTATTTTTAAATAAAAAGATGCTGTATGCAATTTACGTCTATTGGACATCCTAAGCCAGTTCGCCTCTTTCAATTTATGAAATAGATGCGTCATCTCTAGTGCTTACAATACCGGGATCCAGAATACCACGATCCCGGACGAATTTTGTCCGGTATTGGAAACCGGTATTGATGTAAAAAATACTGGTATTTTGGTATTAACATATTCCTATAAAAATAGCATTTTATAAAAATACTTAATACAGTTAGAAATGAAATACGTCTCATAATGTGACCAATAAATCAAAATTTACACATAGACATAATGTAAGGTAAAAACGTTCTGAAAGAGGCTAATTAATATAACACAACACAAATAATAAGTGTAAGACAAGTATATATGTATCAGTAGAAACATAAACAAATCCCGGAATGCATGGCGCTATTCCAAAGTTCAGACAGTTTTCACGCCCGGCGTGGTGCGACCTGCGATGGCGCTTGTGCGACGTAGATATGCGCCTACAGTATAATATACAAGTTACCGTTGCAATTCCAAGAAAACTAGTCGCCGGCGATTTGTAGGAATACAGTCAGTGGCAGACCCAACCTGCTGTATTAGGTACTTCTTTTAAACCACCAAGTAAGCACTGTCAATGAGCATACCCAATGTGAGTGTGAACCACTGTAACTGTAAACATGGTGAAAACACCAAAGATTGTAGACCGGGCGCTCCTCAACCGGGGAGAGACTAATAACTAGGTAAAAATCTAATAAGTAAATTTTCTAATAGTAATACTGGTATCCCGGTATTGAGAAGGTTGAATACCGAATACCGGTATTAAAATTTTGGCCCGGTATTGTAAGCACTAGTCATCCCTGTATACCATAGATAAATCTTGCACATGAATTTTGAGTATTTTAAATTCTTATGTTGTAATATTTACTTTTGTGTTCTTTGAGTTGTTTGAAAATATTCTCTTGTTTTATTTGTATTCGTATAATTATGGGCTTTCGAATAAACCAGCCACTGAAATATGATACGAGCACAGAATCGGAACGAGTCCAAAACCAATTTACAGATCGAAGGCTGTTTTTAAGATCGGAGGCGTTTTAGCAGGTAGATTTAAATTATGGAAAGGCCTTTAGCCGAGAATTCCCATATTTGGAATGGTGTGAACCCGAAGTGACCGAGGATTGCATTTTAGAATGCGAGGGTGCTTATGTGTTTATGGGCAGTCTGTAGGGGATATCGCACATGTGTGGACGCGAGTCTAATTCTCCGTGAGTGTGTGGTTCCACCGCGATTATGTTTTGAAGTGGAATGAATTGTAGATTATAATCGAGTGAATAAAACGATGAGGTCTGTAATATCTAAATAGAATGCTAGTGCCTGAGTAGCATAGAAAATGTAGCTATTGTACAGCGAAGACGAACATTCGATATTGTCTCGTACTGATGCTGATTGTAGACAGCTTTGTTAATTGGATCGCTGTTCATTGTCGCAGAGGGTGCCCTCGTACCTGGGTTAATGGCTATCCGGCGAGATAGCCCATGACCCTTGACCTGATAAGCATTGTGCTTTTCAGTGGCCCCAGTTAGCGCGACTGGGGGGCTTTTGGTGAAGCTCAATTCCCAATAATGCCTTGTACCTGTGCCTTTCACAGTCCATGCGGCCACTGTAATTGCGGGTACACTGACATGGGTTGTACCCATTGATGCCGTTAATGTTAGGTTAAGGCATACTAGATGCGGTAAGCATCCGTGGTTTCAGGATATTACAGGCACATCATCGAAGGTGCATACCTGATGATAGCTTCTTCGAGATGCGGCGCGGGACGACGCGGGGAGCCCATACGACCCCCTGTAAGTATTATGTAATGAGCACATTACAGCTAAAAGCTGAATGTTTGTTGTTTTCCTTGCATGACTGAGTGAAATTGGCTGCGTTTATGTTCGCGGACGGGCGTGTGTGACCACCTGCTAAATGAAAGGGCTCGCCGACCACTTCGCAACGCCCAGTATCACGTTTCTGATTTACAACCCCAGACCGCAAGGGCGTTATGGAATTTCTGGTACGTCGCCAGTTCTTGTAAAATTTATGCATGTGACCGATCTGAATCCTGAAAAAATAAATTAGCCCAGGGCACCGAAAAAATGTGCCTACCCTTATTGTAGCATTTTTTGTTGAACAATGAGCATAAAGGGTATCACAATAATTAAAATTTGATAAGACCAATGTTATCGGTTATCCGCCGAACGAGTAAGACGTGAAAGTGTACAGTGACGATAAATAACTCGTTTCACGGGCTTTATTCCATTATATTATACTTTCACCTAGCAGTTACAAGTTGGGAAGTAGCAGTACGCGGATAACAGCGACCAAAAGTGAGGGCAAACTGAAAGTTGATTTTGAACAGTAATAAATCGGCTTCCGCGATCATATTAACGAGGTGCAAGCGACCAAAGCGGCGCGCGGTCGTCTGTGCTAACGTGTGCATATCGGTCTAGGTTGCAGCTGCACGCTGTAATTAAGGGAGAACTGTTTATGTTGAAATAATAAACAAGGGTATTCGTTTGGCGACATTAACATCGCAGGAGATCGCGTACCACATTTACCGAGTTTAATATTACAAAACAAATAACAAGCAGACCGCTAAAACCTTGAAAAGCGGCGTTGCCAAGTTGGAAAAATTTCTCCAGGGACTAGTATAAATGAGTAAACCAAGTAAAAGTGCAATAGAAAGGAAACGCAGTGTAGGATCGATAGAAGAATACATTGCCAAAAGAAAAAGGGGCGAAGAAGAAAAACAAAACACGAAATCTGAAGAGCTAGAAGGGTTCAAAAGGAGCAAAGCAACTATAAGAACCCCATGTTGCCTTCATTTTCGGAGGACCTATCGTATGAAAACGATCCAAGACTTCAGGAAGGTTCCTGGCGACCGGAATCGTGTACACATACGAACATACATCCCCCGCACAGCACGTTTAGGCACCCCCCAATACGGGGGATTGATCTAGTGGGCTGGGATCTTCACCAAAAGATCCGCACCGCCGAGACGGAGATTTGATATAGTGGGTTCATTAGTCGGCTGGTTCGAATTTTAGAGATATTTGACTCAGAGTGGTTTTCGATATGAGGGAATTTCAATACTTCGTACACTTCGAGTCGAAGTAAAATCGATAATTATTACTGGTTTAATGTAGGTGGCAAGCAAAGCAATTTTGGTACAGGCTTCCTAATTAGAGAGGATATAAAAGAAATGATAACAGATTACAAGGTAATTAACGAAAGAATAAGTTATATAAGAATTAAAGGAGTTTTTAGGAAATACGTCATAGTAAATGTACACGCACCAACCAATGACAAAGACATCGAGACAAAAGAACAATTTTACGACGTGCTGGGACAACTACTAGATAGTATGCCAAGTTTTGATATCAAGATAGTGGCAGGAGATCTGAATGCTAAAATCGGAAAAGAAGAAGAGAACTGGTTAATAACGGGTAGGGAAAGTCTCCACAATAAGACAAATGAAAATGAGCAAATGTTAGTAAACTTTGCGGCAAGTAGAAACATGATAAATATTACAACATGGAATAAAAGGAAAGACATACACAAAATGACTTGGGCTCACCCAGACAGCGTAACAAAGAACCAAATTGACCACATGTTGATTACAAAAGTAACTATGAACTGTATAGGAAAAATAAGAACGTACAGAGGAGCAGAAATAGGTTCTGATCATTATCTAGTAAAAGCAGTATTAAAACAACAAAAACCACAACTAAGGGAAAAAATTATAAGGAAAAAAAAACGGGACCTAAGTACACTAGAAAAAGAGGTGGAAAGGCAGAAATACCAAGATAAATCGGAAGAATTAATTGAGTCAACAAAAAAGGCAGAGACGGTAGGAGAGGAATGGAAAAGAATCAAAGAAGTATTAGGAAAAAGTGCAGAGATTATACAAAAAGGAAAAAGCAAATACAAAACAGTTTGGTTTTATGAAGAGTGTGAAAGAGAAATTAGGAAGAAAACGGAAGCCAAAAAGAGAATGCTGGCAAACAAACAGAAAAGGCAGACCAAGAAAAACGTGGCAGGACTGTGTGAACAAAGACATAGCACTCTTAAATGTATACAACTGGAAGGAGGTAGCACAAGACAGGAAGCTATGGAAAGAAAAAGTTCAAAACATTAGCCAAAGGCCTTCAGGCCTGTCGTGCTGTTATTATATATATATATATTTCTTTATTTGGTCTTTTACCCCTGTCATTTCTTCTCTTGTGCATCGTGTGTCTTCCTTGATGTGTGCCATTTGTGTGGTTAATAACTCAATTAATTTTTCTACCTTCTCCATGTTTTCTTTATTTTCAGTTCCCTCTACGTTCTCTGTTTTTTTTGCTGTGTGTGGGGTTCTTATAGTTGCTTTGCTCCTTTTGAACCCTTCTAGCTCTTCAGATTTCGTTTTTTGTTTTTCTTCTTCGCCCCTTTTTCTTTTGGCAATGTATTCTTCTATCGATCCTACACTGCGTTTCCTTTCTATTGCACTTTTACTTGGTTTACTCATTTATACTAGTCCCTGGAGAAATTTTTCCAACTTGGCAACGCCGCTTTTCAAGGTTTTAGCGGTCTGCTTGTTATTTGTTTTGTAATATTAAACTCGGTAAATGTGGTACGCGATCTCCTGCGATGTTAATGTCGCCAAACGAATACCCTTGTTTATTATTTCAACATAAACAGTTCTCCCTTAATTACAGCGTGCAGCTGCAACCTAGACCGATATGCACACGTTAGCACAGACGACCGCGCGCCGCTTTGGTCGCTTGCACCTCGTTAATATGATCGCGGAAGCCGATTTTGAACAGTAATAAATCGGCTTCCGCGATCATATTAACGAGGTGCAAGCGACCAAAGCGGCGCGCGGTCGTCTGTGCTAACGTGTGCATATCGGTCTAGGTTGCAGCTGCACGCTGTAATTAAGGGAGAACTGTTTATGTTGAAATAATAAACAAGGGTATTCGTTTGGCGACATTAACATCGCAGGAGATCGCGTACCACATTTACCGAGTTTAATATTACAAAACAAATAACAAGCAGACCGCTAAAACCTTGAAAAGCGGCGTTGCCAAGTTGGAAAAATTTCTCCAGGGACTAGTATAAATGAGTAAACCAAGTAAAAGTGCAATAGAAAGGAAACGCAGTGTAGGATCGATAGAAGAATACATTGCCAAAAGAAAAAGGGGCGAAGAAGAAAAACAAAACACGAAATCTGAAGAGCTAGAAGGGTTCAAAAGGAGCAAAGCAACTATAAGAACCCCACACACAGCAAAAAAAACAGAGAACGTAGAGGGAACTGAAAATAAAGAAAACATGGAGAAGGTAGAAAAATTAATTGAGTTATTAACCACACAAATGGCACACATCAAGGAAGACACACGATGCACAAGAGAAGAAATGACAGGGGTAAAAGACCAAATAAAGAAATATATATATATATAATAACAGCACGACAGGCCTGAAGGCCTTTGGCTAATGTTTTGAACTTTTTCTTTCCATAGCTTCCTGTCTTGTGCTACCTCCTTCCAGTTGTATACATTTAAGAGTGCTATGTCTTTGTTCACACAGTCCTGCCACGTTTTTCTTGGTCTGCCTTTTCTGTTTGTTTGCCAGCATTCTCTTTTTGGCTTCCGTTTTCTTCCTAATTTCTCTTTCACACTCTTCATAAAACCAAACTGTTTTGTATTTGCTTTTTCCTTTTTGTATAATCTCTGCACTTTTTCCTAATACTTCTTTGATTCTTTTCCATTCCTCTCCTACCGTCTCTGCCTTTTTTGTTGACTCAATTAATTCTTCCGATTTATCTTGGTATTTCTGCCTTTCCACCTCTTTTTCTAGTGTACTTAGGTCCCGTTTTTTTTTCCTTATAATTTTTTCCCTTAGTTGTGGTTTTTGTTGTTTTAATACTGCTTTTACTAGATAATGATCAGAACCTATTTCTGCTCCTCTGTACGTTCTTATTTTTCCTATACAGTTCATAGTTACTTTTGTAATCAACATGTGGTCAATTTGGTTCTTTGTTACGCTGTCTGGGTGAGCCCAAGTCATTTTGTGTATGTCTTTTCTTTTATTCCATGTTGTAATATTTATCATGTTTCTACTTGCCGCAAAGTTTACTAACATTTGCTCATTTTCATTTGTCTTATTGTGGAGACTTTCCCTACCCGTTATTAACCAGTTCTCTTCTTCTTTTCCGATTTTAGCATTCAGATCTCCTGCCACTATCTTGATATCAAAACTTGGCATACTATCTAGTAGTTGTCCCAGCACGTCGTAAAATTGTTCTTTTGTCTCGATGTCTTTGTCATTGGTTGGTGCGTGTACATTTACTATGACGTATTTCCTAAAAACTCCTTTAATTCTTATATAACTTATTCTTTCGTTAATTACCTTGTAATCTGTTATCATTTCTTTTATATCCTCTCTAATTAGGAAGCCTGTACCAAAATTGCTTTGCTTGCCACCTACATTAAACCAGTAATAATTATCGATTTTACTTCGACTCGAAGTGTACGAAGTATTGAAATTCCCTCATATCGAAAACCACTCTGAGTCAAATATCTCTAAAATTCGAACCAGCCGACTAATGAACCCACTATATCAAATCTCCGTCTCGGCGGTGCGGATCTTTTGGTGAAGATCCCAGCCCACTAGATCAATCCCCCGTATTGGGGGGTGCCTAAACGTGCTGTGCGGGGGATGTATGTTCGTATGTGTACACGATTCCGGTCGCCAGGAACCTTCCTGAAGTCTTGGATCGTTTTCATACGATAGGTCCTCCGAAAATGAAGGCAACATCAACTTTTGAGCTATGGTCGTCGGCAAAAAAAATTTTTTTTTTTTTTTTTTTGATAAATAACTGGTTTATAGCATTTCATTGTATTAGCGAAACGGAGTGATGCTGAGTATCGAAGCATTCTTGGAAAGCACGGAAGGGCGCCTTTCTTGGGTGGGGGGGGGGGTGTACCATATATTTTGTGGTTGAAATTCCTTTGATATGAGTTTCTTTTATCATTAATATATCTAGTTTATTTTCCGCTGCTTCCTTTAATAACTGTTTTACCTTTCCTTGTTTGTTCAAACCTTGTACGTTCCAAAATCCTATTATAAGATTGTTGTTCTTTGTTTGCTTATTTTTTCTTTGTTTCTTATATACTTCTGATGTCTAGTTATCCATGTACCTTGCCTTGTTCGTCATCTTGCTTGTTTCAGAGAATTTAGTTATTGGTTTTTTGCCGTTGTCTGTTCCTCCTGTGTCCTACGCTCCTTAGCCATTTTCTAACTTTCTTCTTTGTCTACTACGCTTCCGCTTGGAAAGATTGTTTGTGTCCAGACTCTTGGTTTCTGCGGTTTTTGTTCTATTTCTGTGGATAGCTGACTTTCCTCCGCTTGTTTCTTTCCTGGTTGCCCCTCCTTCCTCCGGTGTTTCTCTTCTCTTTCTTCTGTTAGTTCTTGTGGTGAGCGTTGACTGATGGTTTTTCCTTTTTTCTTGTTCCCACCCTCTACCTGGTCTTCAAAATTATCATCCTTCGGTTCCTCTCGTAGTTGTTCTAGTGTGTATTTTTCACCGTTTATTTTTAATTTATTTCCTACTAGATAAACTAAATGCCCTTGCTTTCGGATTTCTTTCATGCACTCTAAGAGTTCTCTCTTATGTTCCCTTTCCTTAGTTGTTAAGTCTTCCGCAAACCATATATTTGACCCTTTTAGCTTTTTCGAATTGGCTATTATTTCGGTCTTTTTGTTCCACATTACCAATTCTAATAACGTTGGTCTCATTTTATCTTTAATATACCCTCCTAATCTTCTTACTTCCTGTACCTCCGTTTCCATGTTGATTATGACCCCTACCTCCTTCAGGATCTGCCTTATCCTTTCTCTCAGCTCTAGATCAGACTGTTCCTCTGTACCTGGGATTCCATAGATTATCATTTTCCTCTTTCGTATTTCCTTCTCTAACCTCTCCAGCCTTTTTTTTTGGTGCTCTACTATTGTTTGTAGTTTACGATTTTCTGCTCTGAGTTGCGTATTCATAATAGTCATTTTTTCCATATCTTTTTGATATTTATCTATTTTTCCTTCCATTCTTTCACTTCTGCTTTCCATTTTATCTAATTTAGTTTTAATTTCTTTCAACAGATCCTCCATTTTTCCTTCCTTGTTGTTAATGTCTGCGAAATGCTTTCGTCGCCCTTTGGAATGTTACGCCACTGGTAGCTCTTCAAATGCACCAATCCCGTTGCGATAATTTGACCGTGGCCTACGTCCCGCCTCCTGACGAATTGCGCGTCGGTCTAATCGCGCGCCTTTCAAAAATTTCCAACCGCACGTTAGAACGCGAAATACGGGGAGGAAATATAAATTCTTAAAGAACAATTTTTAAAAAAAGAAGTAGAGTGGGAAACTGAGAAGAAACAGATGAGAGAAGAAATGGGCAAGCTTAAGAAAAAACTAGTCACAAGAAAGAAACGGCAAAAAGAACAACATCCTAATCAAAGGAGCCCAATTGGGAAATGAAAATTTAAAGGATTCAGTAAAAGAATTTATAGCGAGAGAAATAGGAACCAGTATCACCGTAGAAGAAGCACACAATGCGGGAAAACAAGAACAAAAAGTCGTAGTAGTTAAACTAAGCAACTTTGACCAAAAAATGGAAATCCTCAAACAAAAGCACAAACTAGGAACAAAGCAAGTATATATAGACAGCGACCTAACCCTTGAACAACAAAAGATACAAGCAGCAATACGGAAACCGGCAAAAGAAGAAAAAAGTAAGGGTAAAAATGTGCGCATAGGATACCAAAAACTGGAAATAAATGGAACTAAGTATGAATGGAATGATGAAAATGATAGTCTACACGTATCAAAAAACTAGAAAAGGAAAAACAGGACGGATTAGCAGTGACGAACACAGATTTCGAAAAGGACACGAATACGGAAAAAATAAACATTATACAAATACGAGTACAAGATCAAAGGAAAGAAAAAAAGCATAATACAAAAAACAAACTACATACAGGAAAACAGAATGAAGACACAAGAACAAACACATAACGCAACAACAACGATTAAACAAATAAAGAACAAAATAAAACAAGGTGACCTGTTCATAGCTTCATGCAATGTCCGTGAAACAAAGTCCGAGGGGGCCCTGAAGAACATAATAAGAGAATTAGAAACATCAAAATAGATATAGCAATACTACAAGAAACAAAACAGAAAGGTAACCAAATAATGACTGTGGGAAAGTACGTATTCTTCAACAGTGGAGACGATGACAGACGATTAGGCACAGCATTTTGTATAAAAGCAAACCTAAAACATAATAATAGATAGAACCGTAATAGATTTTAAACCACTGAATAACAGAATGTGCTATATAAGGATGAAGGGAGAGTATAGGAAGATAAGCTTACCGAACGTACATGCACACACAGAAGAAAAAGATGATGAACTCAAAAATGAAATATATAACTTATTAGAAACAACTTACGAAGAGATACCCAAATACGACCTGAAAATAGTATGTGGAGACTTCAATGCAAAGATAGGAAAGGAAGAAATATACAAACCAGTTATCGAGATCCACAGTCTACATCAAGTAACCAACAACAATGGGAAAAAATTAATTGACTTTGCAGCAGCTAGAGGACTACAAATACAGAGTACATACTTTAAACACAAAAACATACATAAAGGAACATGGGTAAGTCCGGACAAAAAAACTGTAAACCAGATAGACCACGTCTTGATAGAAAGTAAACACGCTACGTGCATAAAAAATATTAGGAGTTATAGAGGAGCAGACATGAACTCAGACCATTTTATGATCAAAATCCATATCAAACAAGAAATCCCAAAAGAAATCAATTCAACAAAGAAAACAAGAAGAATTAACACTGGAGCTCTAGAAGAAGAAATGAGAAAAAAATATGAGAAATAAATAAAAAACCGATTATCGGAAATGGAAAGAATAAATAATACAGATGATAAATGGAAGAAAATCAAAGAGACAATGAAACAAACAGCATACCACGTGCTAGGAAGAAAAGAAAGAATAGGGAAAAAAGAATGGTACGACAAAGAATGTGAACTAGCAGTGGAGGAAAAAAAGAAAGCAAGATTAGAACTATTAGCAAATGAAACAACAGAGACTAAAGAAAAGTACGAAGAAAAGAAAAGAAAAGTTAAATCCATATGCAGAAACAAAAAAAGGCAAAATCAAGAAGAGAAGATACAGAAAATAGAAGAATACTACAATACTAAAGCAGTAAGGAATTTCTACAAAGACATTAAAGCAGTTAAAACAGAATACCAAACCACCACGGAGTTCTGCTTAGACAAAAAAGGAAATCTTATAGGAGGACAAAAGGAAATGCTACAAAGATGGGCATTACATTTTAGCGAAAACCTTAATAGTGAAGATAACGAAAAGAAATACAAGAAATAGTGAATACGCTTAAAAACAATAAAAGTCCAGGTGTCGACGATATACAAGTCGAATTAGTTAAATATGGAAGAAACACACTACACACAGAGATACATGAATTAATAAAAGAAATTTGGAATAATTACAAGATGCCACGAGAATGGCAAATTGCGGTGGTATGCCCAATATACAAGAAAGGCAACAGACACGACTGCAATAACTATAGGGCAATTGCACTGCAAGGAGTAGTGTACAAAGTACTGGCAAAAGCAATAGAAAGAAAACTGAAACAACAAGCAGAACCGATGATTGGAGAATACCAATGCGGCTTTAGGCAGGGCAGATCCGTGATAGATGAAATATTTACATCAAAACAAATACAAGAAAAATTCAACGAAAAAAACCGCCAGATACATACGATTTTCATCGACTTCAAAGGTGCATATGACAACGTAAAACGACCACCATTGTACAAAATAATGACAGAACTAGGAATCTCAAAACAAATGATTAAATTAATAAAAATGACTCTCGAAGGAACGGAAAACTTAGTGCGTATCAAAGGCAACACATCCGAAAAGTTTGCAACAAACCTGGGGCTACGTCAAGGAAACGCACTATCAACACTCCTTTTTAACATAATACTTGAGAAATAGTAAGAGAAAGTAAAATCAACAGACAAGGAACTATATTCAGAAACTCACACCAATGCCTAGCTTAGGCAGACGACGTCACCATATTAGCAAGAACACAGCAAGAACTAAAAATGATAGTAAGAAAATTCCTACACGAAGCAAGAACACTGGGTCTAAAAATCAACCCACAAAAAACAAAATATATGGTGATGTCCAGAAATAAAAGCAGAATAAACAGCAATGGAAAATGGAAACAAAGACATAGAAATAGAGAAGAGATTAATGGCAGGAAACTGCAGTGCAGGAGCATTACAAACAGTGTTTAGTGCAAAAAATGTGTCGAGAAAAACAAAAACAAACATATATAAGACAATAGTGAGACCAAGTGCAATTTACGCGTATAAAACATGGACTTTAACGAAAAAGACTCAGGACAAATTGGAAATCTGGGAACGAAAAATTCTGCACAGAATATACGGAGGGAAAAAAGAAGCTGGCCAATGGAAACGAAGAACTAATCAGGATATACTAAACATGTACAACGAACCAAACATATTGACAATAGTACGTAGACAACGACTCAGGTGGATTGGTCACATAGCACGAATGGATGATAACAGGA
This sequence comes from Agriotes lineatus, assembly GCA_940337035.1. Taxonomy (NCBI): domain Eukaryota; kingdom Metazoa; phylum Arthropoda; class Insecta; order Coleoptera; family Elateridae; genus Agriotes; species Agriotes lineatus. The sequence continues at coordinate 34,283 of CALNHX010002209.1, forward strand.
CAACAAAAAAAGCATATATAGAAGAACCGGAAGGCACACGCAGAAGATGAAGGCCAAAAAGAAAATGGAGAGAATGTGTAGAAGCCGATTTACGGGCCATAGGAGCGGAAGACTGGAAAAATATAGCACAGAATAGGAAGCAATGGAAAGCAATGATTACCCAAGCAACGAGCCTCTAACGCCTATAACGCTGTATAAAAAAAAAAACAAGACCAATGCATCACACAATACAATTTTCATGTCGATAGATATGAAGTATGCAGTAACGGTTAGCATAAAGTAATTTTACATTATAATACGCTTTCTGGATACATCGGGAACCATTTTGTTCAAAACGTAGGTTGTTATCAATGAGCACTTCGAAATTCTCGCACACGTTGGTTGCTCTGCCCTAAAACACCACCACCCACTTTTATACCACTTGACGCAATTGCTTGTTCCCTCACTGCCCAATTACCATTTAGAGGCATTTACTTTAACAAACGTTTTTCACAAAACTCTACAACTCTCGTCAGATCCTCGTCCACCAACGATATCGATTCATTTAGATTACGATACGGAAAAGCGTAATATATTTGCATATCATCAGCGTACATGTAAAATTTACAATATTGTAAGCAAGAAGATATACTATTCATATACATTGAAAATAGAAGAAAACCTAGAATCGAGCCCTGAGGAACCCCCATTGTGACTACCAGCGGATCGGAAGTTTTTTGGTGAATACTGACCGTTTGTGTTCTGTTAAGACAGATATTGATTTATTAAGCTGATAGCCGTTATCAAAACATATGAAATGTAAAAGCGTATGGTTGATGGTGCCAAAAGCTTTTGAAAAATCTAAAAGCACTAATAAAGTGAATTCTTTGTTATCAGTAGCTCGAAAATGATCATCTGTTATACCAGTTAGAGCAGTACTGCAACTGTAACCTGGGCAGAAGCCAGATTATGTTTTTGGCAAAATACTGTGCATGCTAATGTAATTGCTAATTTGTTTATCTAACATTTTTTCAAGAACTTTAAATAGCATGCAAAGAATACTTATTGGGGCTGTTTCAATTCTGTTGGTAGGACAGTTTTAGACAGAGGTATAACTCATGCGGATTTCCAAATATCTGGAAAAACGCATTCTGTTATGCAGAAATTCAAGACATGTGTGAAGTATGGCAACAGATGAGGACAGCACATTTGTGGTAACTTTCATTAATGTCATCAGGGTCCGCAGCTGTTGATTTAATGGCGAAATGAGTGTTTCCACTTCCAATTCATTTGTTTCAACAAAATGAAACGAGTTTTCCAGCCCATGTTTTTTATTTGCTGAGTTAATTAGATCATTATTATCTATGCGAGGGTTACTGCAATGAAGATTTTATCTACAGAAGGTTCTAACGAGTGTTGTCATCAATGAATAATCATAGTGTTACATTTGAATGCTTCATCAGTTAAACAAACTTTTTAAAAGTAGATACTTTTTGATTTACAAAATGTCTCCATTGTGAGTTTATATTTACAATTTCACTATTTCTTGAAATTTAGAATTTAATAAAATGTTTAATTTGGACCTCAATCGCTTCTCCCCTTAACTACAACCCACTTCTACACTCACCTTTGCCTAATTCACAAACTAGGAATAACCTTACTGTTATTATTGAGCAGTGAATATCAAAACTGACAGTGCGAATAAACATTAAGTTTGATAACCTCTTACTACTACCTTGTTTCACTATTTCAGTCAATCAAATTACACCGAACACTTATCAATTCAGCAAAAACTAATTCTAATAAGTATTGATTAGTTGAACGACATGATATAATTTGATTGAATACCACTCGGCTCACTTTGCATATTCAAATACACCGTTGTTTATTCATTTGTTTAAACTGCTGCCAACAGTGCTGAAACACTAGAATTAGGCTACAGTGTAATTACTACAAGCATAACAAAAAAGAATATGACGTCACGTAATTCCTTAAACTTAATTTTGATTTAAATATATTCGTACCTAATATACTCCTGCATTTGAACAATTTAAAAAAATAAATGCAAAAAAGAAAGTACCATACCGAATTGATAAAAAGTTAAACGTTGTTGTGATATCAATAACAGTATATTGCGTAACGACAATTAAATGTGTTACACAAGCAGAGCCGGATTAATGGGGGGGCTAAGGGGGCTGCAGCCCCCGGCCACAGAATTTCGAGGGCCTCGAAAAGATTCGAAGGTTATAATCTAGTGCGCTTTCTAATCATTTAGATCCCTTTGTACCCGTTGCATAAATGGGAATGGGGCCTCTAAAAAAATTAGCCCTGGGCCTCACATATCCTTAATCCGGCTCTGTACACAAGTTACAAAACTGTCAACAAGTATGCATAACAAAAGGTAAATTAACTATTAAAGATTGGAAGCAATCAATCAGTTATTTTAAAAATTACAATTAACCGGTTTATAAGCAACATTAGAAAAACCAGTGTTTTCTAACTGCTAACGATCGTTACCCATGTTCAAGTGACAATTGTTTAAATTTATACCTGAAGCCTGTGGCGTAAATCTACAGAATCAGAAAAGACATCTTGTCCGTATTCCATCAGATGCTACACTTGTTTTGTCAAGGTTCTGAAAGGAAAGAATATTCATATTGCATGCTTGTCGGTCATTTACTTGCTGAAATATTATTAGATATTTACGAATACTGTACTGTTATACAGTGTCTCGCAGCATAAGCAACATAAAGAAGTTTTATGCAAATTAAAATTAAATTGTAAGCGAAAACGAACCACGAATTATAATATTTAGTCAAAATTGAGGCATGTCGATAAAACTTACCTAGAACGCTGTAAATGAATGCATTTTATGTGCGCAGAAAGACTGATGACAAAGCATCACTGGATGGATGCGCAGCACATATTATTTAAATAAAACATTAAGTTTATCAGGATTTATTACTGGCGTTTCCCTAGGTTGCATATGCCGGCAGCCACACCATATTGTGATACATACCAGCCTGTACAAGTGAAGTTTTGCGTATTTTAGGTTATATTTCATATATAGGTACTGCAAGTGCGATCTGTAATTATTTAAATAAACTCCTGTAACGATTATCTTGCCAATGACTGTCAAATGGTAAATATATCATGGTTTAAGTTTCACAAATGCCTAATTTCAACATTAAAACCCTTACAGTAACAATTAACGTTGAATATACAAAACCACAGATAATAAACTAACGACGTATGGTTACCAGGGTGCCCAGCAGTGTTGCCGTTTGTACGATTTAAAATTATGGGATGGCCAAGACAAAATTATCAGATTTTGCTCTAAATTATGTTAACACCTATAGATGGCAACGCAAGCAGTTTTTTCGGCTCATCCGCCATTTAATTGAAATTAATGTCGCGAAATTAAACATAAATTGTGCTTGTATGATAATAGATAAAAACACAATCTAACAAGAATTTGACTTTACAGCAGTGTGAGCAGTGCCATTACACCAAAAAGAAAATCACCAAAAACTAGTGTCTTCCTTATTGCACTTGGGAAATGTGTATTTGTCAGCTTTATCTCAGAATTTTCTCACATTCTCACACGAGGAATGGAATGGCGGTACCTAACTTAGTGTATTAATCTAGTGACCATATACTTCCTACAATATCTGTATAATCTTATATACAGATACTCTAGGAGGTCGTAGAGTCCCTATCTATAGGTTAGTAAACTATATACAGGATCTCTAGGAGGTCCCCGTTGCCCGGGCCTTTTATTGTGAAGCAACCAAAGGTCCTAATAGGTTTCAAAATATGCACACAAAATTTGACAATGACGATACGAGATGGCGCATTTAAATATTAGAAATTAGAGTACCTATATAATAAGTAGGATAAGAGTACGGCAAATGAAGGAACAGTATTTGATTGGTTGGATCCCTATGCGTGTACAATAGATCTAGATGCAATTTAGAAGTGGTCGACAAGTTTTTGATTGTTTGTAATTGGTGACATTCAACTGACATTACATTTAACTTGTCAAAATTAGTAAAAACACGCAGTTCGTAATCAATTTGTAAAATAAGTGGCGAAATTTGAGGGTTTTTCTTCACATAATTTTGTTAATTATCTAATTTTTCAATTTCCTTTTGCCCTTGACCTATTTTCAATAATTTCGTTTTAGCATGACTGGTTTCTCTGTCCATGGTTGCAAGCACCGCTCTGAAAATGGTGTTTACTTAGCTAGTGTTCCAAAGGATGGTTTGAGGAACAGAATTTGGCTAAACAAGATCAGCAAGAAAAATTGTAGTTACAAAATACTAAAAGTTTGTGAAAAGCAATTCGACAATGATCAGTGGGAGGTTAGCGAAAAGAGAACCAAAATATGAAAAAATCTGGTGTGATACACGCACACAACTTCCTTTTACAGTTATCTTATAATTGGCCAAAAATTTGATTTAAAATTTTTAAGCATTTGTCACCATTTTTCAAAAATTACAAATTCTACAAAAACGGTACAAAATAGAGCGTTAGTTCAAGAGACAAATTTTCTCTATAATTTTAAGCTGAATTTAAAAATGTAATAATATACGGGGTGTTCTATTTAAAATAGGAGTTCATAAAAATTAGAAAAAAAAACAAAAGAAACCCATTTTAGAAGTATTCAACTGGAAAATCACCTATCTCACATCAATACACATTAAAAATTTAATAAAAATGTAAACTGAAAAATCACATGAGTAAACACCTGCTTCCGGTTATGCGATTTTCTTCAACAGCTTGCTGGGGCATCTAGTACACAAAACTTATATATGAAGTTTCAACGCCATACCTCTTTTCGTTTTTGATATATTCTGTTCACAGACAGACAGACAGACACACAGACACACAGACCAATAAAAAAAAATTTTTTTTGGGTTCAGGGGGCTCTAAAACGTGAAGATATGCTGAAAACTCAATTTCGAATTTTTGGGGTGAATCCAGTACTACTTCCTTTATTGTAAAAGGAAGTAAAAAGTTAACTACAACATTAACAATCAATTAATAAAATTATTACTAAATCAAATAAATAATTGTAAAAAAAAAGAAAAGTTAACTACAAAATTTACAATCAATTAATAAAATTAACCAAATTATACATGTATATAAATAGTACCTACAGGCGCCAGGGAATTTTTACATGCAATTTTTGGTACCAGCATTTTGTGTTAATGGGTGGGTGGGGGGCTGCGCTCTGAGTCTAATTTTAAGTTTTCGGATCGATCGGAGAAATTGTTTTTCCGCAATATCGGAAGAAGTGTTGAAAACGGTTTTTTAGCAATTTCTCGTTTCCTGTTGCTCTGGCACTGGAATTGCATCAGTACAAGTTTGTAGTTTATGAAATTCCTCACAACTTTTGGAAATGCCTTTTTGTCGTGCGCTCAACAATTCAAAAGTTGTTACCCCATAAAGTCAAGAAATTAAGGGTTGAAATGGGTTTTACGTAAATATATCGCTTGCAGTTAATCCTACGATAAAAAATATTCTTATATTTTTTGTAGAACAACTAATTTGCATAAAATTTGTATATGGGTATTTTTCTATTTGAACAATTATTTACCGTTCTACAGCCCCGCAAATGTCGCAAGTCACGTAAACCGTACATTTAGTGTGCACTTTCGAACGGCACTGTTCCTTTGAGGTACAGCTTGTAGCGCGCCTTTTTATGTGGTCTCCCCAATATGCCTACTCCACTAAGTGTATTTTTAACAGTCTCACACTTTCCATGGTCTTTTTGATGAGCCGGGTTCTGCATCGTTGATCCCACTCATTGCAGAATCGCTGATTTGATCGCCCTTGTCAAGTGTGTTTCCTTTGAAAAGAACTCGGAAAGAGAAAATATGTCGTCGTCGTAGTTGATGTGATATTCGTCAACATCTGTCGTAAGCATTCTGGAGAATTCTTGCACGTTCTCACAGGATGCTCCGGCGGGAAGCAAATGGCGGTGCACTTTAAACCCGCTTTGCAATAGCCATAGGCCTTTCCACATTTGGTCTTGCACCCGCATTAAATTAATTTTATTATAGCAAGAGGCGCGGGAGGCTCAGTGCTAGTCACCTGTAACCATTGTCGCCGAGGACATCGACATATTGGTCCTTCTGACGGCACTAGGGCGGAACTGTGCAAACGTTTTTCTTTCCAAGCCCGGAAAACTGAATACGAAGGAACAGCATTACTCTACATCATGCGTGAAACACGGCGATGCTGTATCAAAGCATATCTTGTTCTTGCATGCATTTTCTGGTTGTGACACAACATCGGCTGCTTACGGTATGGGCAAAGTGAAATTTCTTAAAACCCTAGAAAAAACACCTACCCTGGAATCTGCAGCGAATCACTTTGTACAGAAAGATGTAGACGCGGATATAATCGCATTAGCGGGAGAGCAATTTTTTATTGCGTTGTACGGTGGAGACATCCATAACGACGAGTCAATCAACTTTCTGAGATACAAATACTTCGCGAAGTCCCTTGCAAAGTCAACGTTTAATCTGGCATCCCTGCCACCTACAAAAGACATGGCCAGGATGCACGCATTCCTGACATACCATCAAGTTCAAACCTGGCTTGGAAATGACACCCTATCCGCGGATAGATGAGGCTGGAAGAAACGTGGCCGTACGTTTACACCGGTGCCTAGCACTGAGCCTCCCGCGCCTACTGCAATAATTAAATTAATTTCATGCGGGTGTAAGACCAAATGTGGAAAGGCTTGTGGCTGTCACAAAGCGGGTTTAAAGTGCACCGCCATTTGCTCCATATGCGCAGGGGAATTCTGTGAGAACGTGCAAGAAATCTCCAGAATGCTTGCTACAGATGAACACGAATAGCACACCAGCTACAACGATGACATATTTTCTCTTCCCGAGCTCGTTTCAAGGGAAACACAACTGAACAAGGGCGACAAAATCGACGATTCTGCAATGATTGAATTGACGATGCAGAATCCGGCCCATCAAAAAGACCAAGGGAAGTGTAGAAATACACTTCGTGGGTTAGACATATAGGGGAGACCACGAAAAAAAACCCGCCACAAGCTGTACCTCAAAGGTGGTGTGGAAAACAATTGGTGCGACACACTCGAAGGAACAGGGCCCTTCGAAAGTGCACACTAAATGTACGGTTTACGTGACTTGCGACATTTGCGGCGCTGTAGAACGGTAAATAATTGTCCAAATGGAAAAATACTCATACACAAATTTTATGCAAATTAGTTCTTCTACAAAAAATATAAGAGTATTTTTTATCGTAGGATTAACTGAAAGCGATATATTTACGTAAAACCCATTTCAACCCTTAATTTCTTGGCTATATGGGGTAACAACTTTTGAATTGTTGAGCGCACGAGAAAAAGGTATTTCCAAAAGTTGTGAGGAATTTCATAAACTACAAACTTGTATTGATGCAATTTCAGCATCAGCGCAACAGGAAACGAGAAATTGCTAAAAAACCGTTTTCAACACTTCTTCCGATATTGCGAAAAAACAATTTCTCCGATCGATCCGAAAACTTAAAGTTAGACTCAGAGAACAGTCCCCCATCCACCCATTAACCCAAAATGCTGGTACCAAGAATTGCACGTAAAGCCCTATTAACGATTTCCCTGGCGCCTGTACTAAAAAAGAAATAGATAATTATAAAATCCGCAAAAGTTAGTTATTATTGTCGTACAAAGACTTAAAGTTAAATGTGTTGTTTGCATGCACAACATTCGAACTCAAATTGTTCCATCGATTCACGACTCGATTGCTAAAGAAATGTTTTCTGGCAAGAATGTTGCTAAAATTCGTGTGAAGCTTATATGTAACGGGTGTTCAAAAAATCTTTACGTCCTAGGCGGCTATGGAAATTCAAACCTATGAATAAATAATATGTTAGTGGCACTGTAAGTCTAGGTCAAATTCGAGGTTAGCAGGTTAGGTTTTGCGTCAGACTGTGTCAAAACTGACGGAAAACCTAACCTGATAACCTCGAACTTGACAAAGACTTACATTGCCACCAACATATTATTCATACGTTGTATAACACTGCACGTATAGCCAACATCAAATAGTTAAAATAAATGGCGCCAAAATAATAACCATTCAAAAACCTTCCCTCATTTCTGAAGGCACTGTACTTGCGATGTAAACATTTTATCTAATTTTACTGACTATTCAACACTATAACATATAAGCCAATCACATTGCAGACATTTGCTTTTTTCAACCAGTAACAGCAGTATATCACTGAATATTGGGCACCATGCAAAATATTCACAAAACAATGTACGTACCGTTACGGCCAACTCAAAGTGCACGGCAGATTTTTAGCGTGTAATACGATATTCTAATCATAGACGTCGAGTTTTGACGTTTACGTTTGTCATCAACTGTCATAGAACTGAAAACTCGAAAAATTCCCAGACATTTGTCAGAAGCAGCCTTCGGCTCGTGACATTTTTTATGTGATTTTGTATCGTGAAATTTAAACGCAATAATTTACATGGAAAAGACAAAGTATTTGTCAAAAATATATCCACTGCTTGTGTTATTACCCTTGAATATTTATCCCTTGCCAAATATAAGAGCTTCTTGTTAATTGTACTGTTTTAGACACGCGGTAGAAATGTACTTTATATTGATACAAATTTTATAAATGCAACTGCTTGTAATATGCTTTGTGAAATGGTAGGTTTAAAAGGCAAATGCAGAGGTAGTAACATATTATTAATTTACAATTTAATAAACTAAAGCTAGTTCAATTTTATGGTCCATAAAGTTTAAAACATTAAACAAAAAATTGTTACCTGTATAAGTATTAAGTACAGCTGGTACTGATGGGCATGCTTACTTGACAATTCCAGAAAGACACTGCAATCATTTAAGATTATTGGAACGCTACAAATATCAAAGCTGCTGATAGATGGCTGCTACATCTGCCTACTAGAATGGATCATTGGAATATTCTACAATTGGCAACACCTGCCATCACGGCTGAAATATAGCACCGTGAAAGTCAAGTGGATCTTCAGATGTTGACTGTAACAAACAAAAATTAATGATTACCAAATTTCCATGTGAGTTACACACATTATAGATACTTATAGTCTACATTTCTTACTTTAAACAATTGATATAAAAAGATACATTTGTGATAAATAAATAATTTCTGAAATACAACTATGCATTTTAGGCATTGCTCTGTGAAAACTAAAATATTTAATATTAAATAAATACTATGGCCAACTAAATAAACAGAAAATGATGCTCGATTGCATTTCATTTGCAGGGAGTATTAAGGTTACGATTTTGATCAAAATGTATTCACAATGTTTCCATGATACAATGTTGATATTACTATAACACAATTATAATTTTTCACTAATAATCCACTCAGCTCCCAGCATCAAATTAGTTACTACACACAAATTGCAGTTTAGTTACTTCATAAGCCAATTAAACTTTTTGGTAGACTTGACCATAAATCTGCAGATATTTAATTCTATCTGCATTGGAACAAAGATTTATTTAGAATCAGATTTTTTTAAATGTTAAAAACGGGTTTAAAATCTTTGATCATTAGCATATATATTTAAGTGAAATTGACTACAGCACTCCGAAGGCGATATCAATACCAGTATATTGCATAAGAACAAGTAAATGTGTTTATACGAGTTATAGAGTGGCCGCCAAAAAGTCGGCATCATATGGCAAAAACTGTTATTTTTTATTTTTCAAAAAAACTTTTTGCGACAATAATTTGTACTTGTCCAAAAACCTATTTAGCCCGTATCATATATACCGAGTGATTTTTACTAATTTAGGAAATTGCGTTTTTTTAAAATGTCAAAATTCAAAAAATGCAATTTTTCGGAAATTAAGTACGATTTTAATGATTTTTTAGCGTTTGTTATTTTTAGCTAACTGAACAATCTCAAGGCCTGAAAACCCATATTTTTCTTTAACTTACGAAAAATAGCACCTGTTATAGATTTTGGCAATTTCGAAAAACGCAATTTCCTAAATAAGTAAATATCACTGGGTATATATGATGGGGGATAAGTTTTCAGACAAAAACAAATTATTGTGTTAAAAAGTTTTTTTGAAAAATCAAAACTAAAAAACTTTCCCATATTATGCCGACTTTTTGGCTGTCACAGTATAACCGTCAACATACTTTTTTAGATAATCATTATTTATCATATATTTCCGCTTCACATGTCAATTGATATTGCTGTTTAACGTATTTGTACGATGCCATTGCTGTTTACATCTGCATTTGCAACACTTTGCTGCCTAATGAAATAAATAAATTACGAACAAAAATATCGATCAGAGTCAAAACGTTAACTGCAGTTAAAACGCCAAACAAAACTAGCAATAACGAGTACGATTGCACGTGTGTTTATATTTATTAGCAGACTTCTTTCTATCCAGTTATCGTGAAATAATTCTTCATTATATTTTGGATATTTGGATATTTTGAATCACTCTGTATAATGTACTATAAAATCCATATATATAATAGATTTGTCCGGGACACTGTTTCAGCAGCCAAACCGTAAGAGATAGAGAAAAAAGTTATGAAAGTTATATGTTTGGAATGGTCATGTCAGGTCAGGAACCGAATTTCAGTCACGTGACACTTACGGATTTCGAGAAATCACAAAAAGACCGTTTTTCAAATAGAACGCCTATTAAATAAAGACTGTTTCAGCAGCCAAACGGAGCTGCGACCCTCTGCGCCTTAAAACCTCGATCGGTTAGGCAACCACTTTGACACCTTCCAGGTCTGGGTACAGTTTTTATTTAATACGCGTTCTATTTGAAAAACGGTATTTTTTGTTTTTTTAAACGAGACATTTGTCTCCCTGGATTGCTTGTATGTAATAATAGTACAATATGAAATTAGTTTATAATTCAGAGGATTATGGTATGAGTGAATCTTACCACATGAGCCAAGCTAATGCGTTAATTTCGCTACTGCCATAATCCTATATTATAAACGACTTTCATATACTATTTTGTCGTGGACTAGCATTATAACAATTTCGAAGGAATTTAATTTCTGCTATATTCTCTAAATGATGTCAGAAGTATTTAATAATAAATGATGAAATTCTTAAAAAAGCTGTAGAAGCTGAGCTGAGTCTGATTCCTAACAAGTCGGAAGAGAATTATAAGAAAGAGTATGACAAATTTTGGCAATGGCTAAGAGCAAAAATACGGAGATAGTTACAGTTGCATATTTTTTAGATAAGGTAAATTATTTGCATTTTGTGTTAGATATATTAAAGTCTACACATTACCCTTTTTCTGTGAGGCCAGAAATAACAAAACATAGCTTTAAAAACGTATGTCTTACTTTAAATTATACACCGCAGATAGTTCACCTCAATTGGCACTACTGCTATTTCTTACTAAGTAATTTTTAGTTTATCGTATTGGTACTACTTCCAATTTTTTATCTGTCACACATCTCAAATTTCAAATTAATTATTGTCAATTTAGTACAAAGGTTTCTTGTAATGAAGTATGTAGAAGAGTGGAGATGCAAAATTGAACTTACTTGATTGTCTGATTCACTCTAACTATTACTTCGACACAAAGTGTACGAAGTATTGAAATTCCCTCATATCGAAAACCACTCTGAGTCAAATATCTCTAAAATTCGTGCCAACCGACTAATGAACCCGCTATACCAAATCGCCGTCTTGGCTGTGCGGATCTTTTGGTGAAGACCCCAGCCCACTAGCTGCCTCCCTGGTATTGGGGGGTGCCTAAACGTGCTGTGCGGGGTATGTATGTTCGTATGTGTACACGATTCCGGTCGCCAGGAACCTTGCTGAAGTCTTGGATCGTTTTCATACGATAGGTCCTCCGAAAATGAAGGCAACATCAACTTTTGAGGTACGGTCGTCGGCAAAAAACATTTTTTTTGGGTTTGTTTTTAATAAAAAACTTGTTCATAATATTTCATTGTATTCGCGAAACGGAGTGATGCTGAGTGTCGAAGTATTCTTGGAAAGCACGAAAGGGCGCTTTTCTTGGGTGGGGGTACCGTATATTTTTGATTTAAACAAATATGTATACCATCACCTTAATTTTCTTCTTTGAAATTTTCGTAACTTAATTGCTGTAAATAGTCTGAAAAACACGTTGTTTTACAAATACAGTCAAGAACTAGCTACTTAAGTCACTCGACGAATTAAAATCGAATATGTCTGATGAATCGTTGTTATTAGTACTTATTTGGGCAATATTAGAAGCGTCACAAACTTTCATAGTATCCCATCCTTCTCCTATTGCTTTTCTAACATGATTGATATAGTCCCACCAGTGATCAATAGTAACCTCAGCAAGTACACTATTACAAAGGCGAATAGTTAATTCGGGTTTTAGATTTGCGAAAGTTATTAACTAATCATATTTTCGTTTGCACTACAATCAAAGTATTTCTACGACTATTGTTCTAAACAGGACATTATGCATACCAAGACATGTTTGACCTATCCAATGTTTCTCCTCTTCGAATAAGTTTCTAACGTTTTTAAGATAAGATTTTGGGCGTGCTATTAAAGCGCGGCATTTTTAGTGTAATTTGGGACAAATGTCACATTGACAGCATTGTAAAATAAGCGCTATTTAAAGCAGACGTGACCAAAACTTACAGATTTTTTATTTTACCCTGTTTCTTATAGTTAAATAAAGATACAAAATTATTACGTCACAGAAAAAGGGTAATGTGTAGACTAGATACCAATTCATCGTATCTTATTTTTAATCAAAGGTCTTCATCGTTCTGGTGTCTATTCTCGAAGTTGAAATGCATGTTACGAATAAAAGACAATATATTGACAGTAATTTTCGTAAACTTACTCTCTTCCTGAAGAACTACTCGGTCGGTTATGCACCAGAGAAGTCTGCAGTGTTTTCAAACGAACAATTAATACATTTTTTTGTAAAAGCACCAAATGACAAGTACTTGCTTATGAAGGTACCATGTTTTTTTTAAATGTCAAAGTTTATTATAGTTTCTGTCACAAGAATGTTATTTATAGGCGATTACAATTTTTGGTTGGTTGGGGCTTGTCGACGTGCAGATGCACAGTTTCATAATTTATGCGTTGGTGACGTGAAGAAGCAAGGCTTCGTACTGGTTGTTTATATCAAGCACACAAAGACTCAGGACTAGGATATTTACAATTTTGAATGATGATGACGCTGACGGAGTGAATTATACTGATCTTATTAAAAAGTACATGAGTTTAAGGACAAAAAAATGTGAAAATTGTTCTTTTATTCTATAATTGCGGAAGAAGTATCGCTTCTGCTATTTATGCAGATGTCGGTGAAGTAGAGAATTGTACATGGTGCAGCTATCAAACTTTTCGCATGATTTGATTTATAGTTAGTAGGGTTACTCATGCCGAGATGGGGCGCTGAAAATTCCTTTACTATTCAGAACACAATGAAATCTCTATTCTTTTTTTACAAAATGTAAATCAACTATCCACTAAGAAATAAACTAAACTTTTTTACCAAAACTGAGAGTATTTAAAAAATTAAAAATATTCTAAATTTCCCTACATTTGACAAAATTTTTGTCAAAAATTCTCTTTTCGCCTCCCAGACAAAAATTTTACTTGATTTAGGAAAAATTCCCTAGGTCTGACAACGCCGTCACTTTGACCGTTACGCTACTGCGCATTCAGGTTGTGACGTATTTTTATGACAAATAGAATACGTCTATTACACCATTATACTACTGTAGGAACACTGTACTCTCACAATATACGAAATATACTCACCAGTTCGATTTTAATTCGCTACACAATCAATATCACTCCAAAGTAAAACTATGTATTTAAAGTGACACCAAATGAAAATGAACACTGTTTAGTTTGTTTGGAATTTGTTTCGGAACACAAAACAGTAACTTCGGAAACTAATGTGTCATTTAACCTAAATCTCGTTTTGCCTAATAATGTCGAAAGCTGCCAAGACGTACAATTAGAATATTCTTGTGTTCAAGACTAATATACAGGGTGTTATGAAAATGAGTGCAAATATTTTAACTCGTAATAGAACTTGTTAAACCGAACCGCTTCTCTATTTATCATTTTTTCGAAAATGCCCTCAAAACTGAGTTGAAATTCAAAACAATTGTACTCTAAAAATGCATACCGGCCTATGGAATAACATTTTAATTTAATGGCACGGGACACAAAAACATTTCTTTGACTTGCAAACCAACAAAAACTGTATAGGTACTGATAAAACGTTTACTTCACATCTGGTCACCAACGTACTTAAACAATTGAGGTAGGTAAGTTATTGATCGTATGTCGTTCACCTATAACTTAGAATTACTTACCAAGCGGCTCGTCAAATTTAGGAGAGATAAATAATTGAGAAAATATACGATTAAATGAAAAACGATTCATAGAAAAGTTGTCCATTTTGGTGAGCTCTATCACTGGTTAAATTATTTGCACTCATTTCCATAACACCCTGTATTACAAAACTGTTTCAAAATGAAATCTACTTGTTCGGAAAAACTGAAAATGTTTTAGACATGTCCAGATTTCAATGTAAGTAGGTACAACGATGATTATGTTAAAGCGATTTCTATTTCACCAGTAACTGATTCATAATACAATGATTTCTATCGAGAGATAAAAAAACTTATCTTCGGTGGGCTGTGGAAATTGAAACGTATGAATAATATGTTGGTGGCACTGTAAGTCTATGTCAAATTCGAGGTTATCAGGTTAGGTCTTGCGTTAGTTTTGACCAGTGATTTTGAAAGATATAGATACAAACACAAGGTGCATCTAATGTGCCAACATAACCAAGACATACTTTTTTGCTATCATCTCTCTCTCAAGCAATAGTATATTGTATGTTAAGAGCTGAAAGTGCATTCTTGCCGCTTGCGCATGAATATTGCTGGTTGAGACGAAGTCGAAACCAGCAATCATGCAAAAGCGGCAAGCGCACTTTTAGCTCGAAATATACATACTATTTTTTCGACGACTGAGCATATTATTAAAGGAAAATATGAAATTTCATTTTATCGCAAAAATTAATTGACAATCAAGTTAACATTACTTGCGCAGTCTATGACATGTGACGCGATTATTTCCACAAATGACGGGCGTTGTCAAGGAAACATTCGGACGTGGCTAGCTATTTTGTTCACGCGGAAACCCAAAACGCTCGGCGAGCGGCAAAAAGATGAAAACGCACGCTCAGCGGCAAACGTCAACTTTCTGTTGTGAAATGACAGTGTGAAAAATCTACTTTCGATGTCAGTCGTCGAAAAAAGAATGTGTATGTATTTATCTCTGTTTCAATTGCTTTACGAACCCTGAAGCAAAAGCACCAAAATTGAAATTGTCAAGATGTTGTAGTTGTGATAGAAATGTCGAGAAAAATGCAGAATCCAGGTCCAATTCCCCTTCTATTGTTAATATTAATTATTATTAATCATGTTTCTCTAGTAATCATAACTAAATTTACAAGGGAAGCTAATAAAAGGAGGGGAATGTGCCCCGGATTCTGCATTTTAGATAAAATGTCAAACAGACACCAATGAGCCATGTTTTTTTCAATTAATTTCAAAATAATGAGCACCCCGTATGTACTGCAGAAAGTTTCTACGCTAATAGTTTGAAAATTTTACTACCTGACAGAGAGAGGGCAACATTATAGCCACAATTATTCGTAGTGAGGTTATGGGAACTGTTATTGGCATGGATATATTAAGTACAGGATACGTTCACTACAAGTAAACGTACGTCGAATCTTAAAATAACATATCACGGAGTTCGGTACCTTCCCCCATTTCATTCTAACCTGTATCAATTTATTTCTCTCTCGCTTTAGACGTATTTCATACAATGTTTAGTACGATTAATTTTGAAGTTTTGAATTGAAAACGTCAGAAGTGTCATTCAATTTCACAGTTTATTTCTACCTTCGAAAATTGAACTTTAGCAATGAGAACGTCCATAATTTGTTTTATTCCTTGTAATTCTTCAAACGAAAACGTATCTTTTCACCGGTGTGTTAAGTATTAGTAGATGGTTTGTTTAATAAAAACCTTATTTAAAAAATTATTTTAGTTTTCCAAAGGACAATTTCTTGAAGAATAAATGGATAACAACATGTAAAGTAGAAGAAAAAATCAAATTTTTAAAAGATCCGGTTGTTTCCTCAAAACATTTTGAAAATTCTGATTACGAAGAATGTAGAAAACCTTTTAAAATTTTATTTCATACTGCATCGTAAGACCCATGTTTAAGTTAATGATTTTAGTCCGGAAAATGAGGCTTTACGGTATCAGGTCCGGTAAAACATTTTACCGGACTCGAATGAAATAAACAGGTCCGGTAAAACATTTTACCGGACTCAAATGAAATAAACAGGTCCGGTAAAACATTTTACCGGACTCAAATGAAATAAATCAATAATCAAACTATTTATTATTTTCAATTGAAAAATTTTTTTTGTAGTTTTAAGTAAAAATCTAATAATTGCAGTATGAAATAAAACGCATTACGACATACGTCCGGTAAACTTTTACAGTAGCTCGTCTCAACATTCCAGACTCGGCTCCTACGTCGCCTCGTCCCGAAACGTTAGGACTCGCTACTGTAAACTTGCGTTTACCGGACTTATAACGTAAATTACTATTACAAAAATATTCAGTTCCTTCAAAATTCTTGGCCTGTCCCACAACAGCCAAGTCCCCTAGTCCCAGTTTAGTAGAAGATCATTGTGATACCAATAAAGGTGTAGTGTATAATATAAGTAACAATTAATTTTATTAATATACAATTTTTAGAAAATGAAAGGGGAGGTACTTCTTATTTTCAACCTACCGATGCTAGATATATTGGAGATCTAACAATTTAGCACTTTAATAGTCCTCGAAGGGCAAAACGACATTTGAATATGATTCAAGAATATGTTGGCGAGCAAAGAGTACTTACTAAAAGACTAACAAAGGGAAAATATAGAATTATTTAGTAAAATAAATAACATAGAAGATATGTTAAGTCATATATGTGACCAGAATCTATTAAATCAAGAGAGGAAGTCAATCTGCAAACCGTAAAACTCAAGGCCTATAGCGAGTGAATATCCTGCACACCCCCTAATCTAGTGAGGTTATAAGGTGTTGACTGTTGAGGTTATGTTTTCTAATTTGTGTTTATTTATACCATTACTTTTTTTCTACATTTTGTAGCATCTTGAGACCAACAAGACTATTTCTGGCACCATGTAATACGAGTTAAATGTATTTTGTCAGAATTTCACTCAATGTCGGGCCAAAGTACCTCTCTAAAGGATAGCGTTATACGTAATTCACGCACTGAGAGTGACAGAAATAGATGGTACGTCTTGTTCAACTATATCAATGGCTTGCCGTATCTTGTACTTATATATCTATGGTTATTGGTTATTATCATATGCAAAGCTTTGCGTTATTCTGTTAATTTGAGACTTTTGTGGAATTTTCTTGAGTAATGTGTGCATCGACTTTTCTAAAATGGAAAAAATAGAACACCGTGCAGTGATTAAATACCTAGCTGCACAAAAAGTACAAATTCATGAAGACATGGCAAACGTTTTGGGAACATCTTGTCCTCCATACACAATGGTCAAAAAGTGGGCAGCCGAATTTAAACAGGGGAAGAAACGGCATTGAAGATGATCCTCGCAGTAAAGGACCTGCTTCTGCTACCACCAAAGAAAACATTGATTTGATTTACGATACGGGCATGGCAGATCTGCGAATTAAGGTTCGAGAAATAGCAGAGGCTGTGGGCATATCTTATGAACGGGTTCAAATCATTTTAAGTAGTAATGAGTTAGCAAAGTCGAAAGTTGTTGCGAGGTGGGCTTTTTGGCTTCTGATAATTGATTAGAAACGTGTTCGTTTTCAAACGTCGCTGCTCTGTTATGAGGCTGATCCTAATAATTTTATTCAAAGGTTTGTTATCTACCACCAATGACAAATAGATTCACTACTATCAGCCTAACTCAAAGTAGCAGTCAAAACAGTGGAAGCATAAGGGTTCACCACTTCCCAAAAAAGCAATGGTGGTGCCATCCTTTAGTAAAGTGATGGCTTTGGTTTTAGAGACGGGAAGGGAATACTGCTGGTGGACTTCTTTCTTAAGGGTCAAACCATAACAGGACAATAGGTACTACTCTCACTTGTTACATCAACTTCGTGAAGAAATTAAAAGAAAGCAAACTGAAATGCTAACGAAATGTATCCTACGCCATCAAAATGAAACTTTGGCGTAAATATCAACAGTTGCGATGGCTGAAATTCATCGGTACGGTTTTGAATTGGTACTTCATGCTCCCTATTCACTGGAATAGCTCCATCAGACTTCCATCTATTTCTGAAGCTCAAAAATACCTATAGGAGGGCAAATATTTTTGTCCACGGAAGAATCTGTAGCAGCCATAACGGGGTATTTTAAAAACCAGGACAAAGCTTTATCAGACTGGGATCACAGCATAAAAGGGGATTATATTGAAAAATAAATAAATAAATAAACTTCTGTGTTAGGCTGTGAAGTTTTCAATCTCTCTTGAATTTTTCAAGTTTTTCCGAGTTGGTTTTTATAACGTTTTTCATTGAAAGGTTGTTTTGTCACACTAAAAAATTAAAAATAGTAATATGGCAATGCTTCAAATTAAAATATTTCCCAACGTTGCAATGAAATTAAAGATACTAAAGTAATGCTTATCATGAATATATTGTGTACATGATACATAATATGTGGATATACATATAATAAAGCACAAAGCTGCTATTTAAATATCAAATTTATTTGAAATATGTTTTCGTTTATAAAAATAACAGGGATTTACTACATATACTTGCAAACTATTAAATTTTACTAGCTCAGCCCACCACATAGGTGGCCATATTCTAATTAAAACAAGTTTTTAATTTTTATAAGTGGATAATGTCAACTGAAGCATATTAATACAATTAAAAAACAATACCATTATAAAAAACACTATATTTAACAAAAATAAGAGGAAGAGCAAAAAATAGTAGTTTATTTATCTAGAGAGAAAAGTGACATTTTAAAGGCCGAGGCATCAGCTGAGGACGGAATTACTTGCGAGGACCTTTAAAAACACTTTTCGTTCGTGGTGAATACAACGGTTTATTTCATACTGCAAGTTTAATGAATCAGAAATAAAAAGTTGTAAATGATTTCAAATTTCATGTCAGCAACTGACGTATAATTTTAAAGTACTTGAACTTTAAAATTTTAGTTTAAAGTACTAGAACTTTAATGTTCCATTTTTTGTACAATAAATAATTTTTAAAGTACTTGAACTTTAAAATTTTACTTTAAAGTACTAGGATTTTAATGTTTCATTTTTTGTACCATAAATAATCTCAAAAATGTCATTTTTTTACGGTCACCTCTAAAACTGACTATTAAGCGCTCACTGTCAATGCGAAAAGTTAGCGATTCACACATTTTTTCCCTAGTAACCATTTTAGCATCGCAACCACGTAAACAATGTCTTAATGAAATAATAGCGTCACTTCATTTTACTTTACGCATCGCCATGGCTAACCTGATTATTATTGTTATTCGTCATTTTTCTGGAACTGGCTAAAATTATTGACAATTGCATCACGGTGCGTCCATCATCACGCAACAGATTTATTGAGTTTGTGAGTTTTTTTAAGTTGAAGATGGAATCTGAAGATAATTGCATCCCGCCTGAAGTATTTGAAGCGACCCAGACAGCAACCAACGAGTTGTTGCCGGCCAAATCGTGCGGCTTTTATGAACGGCGGTACAACGACTTCATCAAATGGTGTGTATCGAAATTTCAATTATTTAAAAAAATTTTTATTTATTTAGGACCGTAGAAAAAATGTATGTATTTCGAGTGTAAAGAGCCATTTTGGTATTCGGTTGCTTTTTCGTGCCTCGCTGCCGCTCGGCACGAAACTCGCATCCTCATACCAAAATGGCCCTCTTTACACACTAAATACATATATATCTATTTTGACATGAGTATGAAATAAAAATACTTTCGGTCTATTTCATACTGCAAGTTTATGAATTTTAAATAAAAAGTTGTAAATCATTTCAAATTTAATGTTAACAACTGACGTATAATTTTAAAGTACTTGAACTTTAATATTTTACTTTAGAGTACTTGAACTTTAATATTTTACTTTAAAGTACTAAGACTTTAATGTTCCATTTTTTGTTTCGGAAATAATCCAAAAAATGTCATTTTTGACATCAGTATGAAATAATAGTAATTTATTATACAAGACGATAAAGTTAAATTTTATCCACGAGTGAGCTAATTAAAAAATTCTAGTTATAAATGATTATCCAATTGATTTTATCAAAAAACACATTAACTTCCGAATAAATAAAATTAAAAACCATAACATACTAAATCAATCTATAGCCCTACAACCTAACTGCTTAGGCAACGGTTTTAATACTCGTAATTCAAATACCTCACCACAAAATAAATATGTATCTATTCAATACATTCCCAAACTTGCAGAAAAAATTGAAACTGAACTTAAAAAATATAATATTAAAACTGCTTTTAACAACAACAATGATCTAGGCAATTTGTTTTTTACTAACTTAAAAGATAAAACTAACATTAATATGGAAGTAGTTTACCGATTGAATTGTAACAATTGCACCTCTACGTATATTGGTCAAACGAAGCAATTATTAAAAAATAGAATAAGACAACATAAGTACTCTGTCAAAATTAACAACATTTCACCTTTTTCCAATAAAACAGCCCTAACTGATCACGCAACGAAACATTTTCATACTTTTAATTTTAATACACCCACTATCCTGCATAGAGAGAGTAATTTAAAAAAACGCCTTTGCCTAGAAATGATTGAAATACAAAAAAGCCACACAACAATTAATTACAAAACAGACATTCACAATTTAAGTTATATTTACCACAACCTTTTCAAATAGATTTTTCGTGTGATGCATTTCTCAAATTTATAAACAACCATTTGAAGTCATATTTATAATTCCTTTCATTTATAGATTTCAAAAATCTAAAATTTTAACCTTAATACAACCCTGTTTAAATTATTAACAAACTATATATTCTCATATCGACTGCGCAACACGATAACAATTTTAGGAAACAACCTTGCATGCTTTTATCAAAAGTTCATTTATTTGTCGCACTTGCCAGTTCTACAACACTGTGAACAATTTACAATTGCCGCGAAGAGTTAAAGATATACTACGTTTCAAAACCCGTCTTTATTAGACGGAACCACGTTTTCAAGTAACCCCGTTACTGTAATATATTTAATAAAAGTTGAGTTGTATAATAAACAGTGCCGTTAAATCGCTAATACGTCTACATTGGATTATATATTTATTACAATTATAGTATCTTATTGCAAAACGTAAATAGTTCATTTAATGAAAAAATAAAACGTTCTTCCTGTTCCGTTAGTTTTTATATCCACGGATATTGTTATCTGAAACCCATATGCATACGTGCTATTATGTTTTTGACTGAATATTACTCTGATCAGCCATTTTTTAAGTTTTTCGGCCTGGTAAAACGCAACCGACGCCAGGTTACTTGTGTAATATTCAAGATGGAAAGTGCTAAGTTGAGGGAAACATTATCGAGACCCTGTAGTTCACAGCCAGGCACTGCCATTCGAGCTTCGAGGAAGCCAATCTACTTAACGCACGAAGCCTTTGTGAGTAGCTACCGAAGCCACAAAGCTAACCTCTTCGTTATCTTTCAACTAGGTAAAGGCAAGTTTAGTTATTACAAATAAAATCCAGGCTTGCATTCCCGGTCCAGGAAATTGGGAAAATTAGAAGCGTTAGTAGTAAATTCGCAAAGTTACATCACCCTTAGTGAGCATCAGTACGAAGCGATGACATCAACCTGCTAACACATCGTGTCGGCTTCAGCTAGATTTCCAGCGCCAGGAGGAAGAGCCGAATTAAGTAAATTTGTGCGCGAGAGTATGCCTTGTTCGCATGATTTTTGGCTTAGCGTTGCGCATTGACAATCACACTCCTATTTAAGGTGTATCTAAGCAGGTAGATAGAAGTTCGTGGACATTTCTTAGCTATTGTTGAAAGTGTATAACATTTCTATATTACCGTTGTGTATCCTTTTTATGTATTTTCCTGTAGGTATATTCTTTTCCAGAGTATATGTATTTTTATGTAAACTGTTTGGTTTTTATTCTGATTACAGAATTATAGGTGACAACAAGCAGGCTAGAGGAAGCTATATTGATAAATCCCTTAGCCATACTGAAGTAAGAGCGGTTCTTGTGCTTCTACGACTGGGTTAAATAGCAAAAGGCGATCTAAATTCATAGTAAAATAGAGTATAGGACACGAGAAAGCCCCGCATTACATATTTAACGTATCGCATCTCTTGTGATAATCTTGTGGGTCACTTCACCTTGGATGGTGTTTATTTTGCGTACTTACACCGCAACCGCAGTTATAAGACCAATGATCACATATACTTTTTTGGTGTGGTGGACGACTATATCAAACTACTTTTTAATAGTCAGCTTCAGAAAGTTCAAGGCATTGAACAAGGCACCCATGGCAATTTTGGAAGCTTCCTTTGACGTAGCCGAGGCAAAGGCGTAGAAAATGAGTTGGAGGCTGAAATTTCTATTCATTTTTGTGTTAGCGGTTCTAGACGCATTAATTTGATCAACATTTATATTGCAGTCTAGGGAGCTATAGTATCTCCATACACAGAGTTTTTGTCTTTGGATTGACGAAAAGTTTGTATGGAAGCATAGTAACAATGGTGGTTGAACTACCGTAACAATTAATGAAGACGTATACATCATTCTGCAGTGACACCTTATGTAATAATCCATTAGATAATGTGTGTGGTGCTATAGCAACATCTGAGAGATCATGAATCCAAAAGCATACCTACGTCTTTATTATAAATAATATATGAAAAATGAAGACAATATGTTATATCATGTGCAAGAAGGGCCACGAAACGTGTTTAGTCGTACTGTAATTTGGTTTTGAATAAACTCGCAAAACTGTATCTTTTGAAGAAAATCATTGTCATGTACGGCTTGAACCAAAGTCAGACTTCAATTTCGTTAACTTCGTTAGTAACAGCTCTTGCTCTTATCCTGATAGGTTTGTTAAAACTACCATATTCTTTCAACGAAAATTCCAGCCGTCTAAATATGTTTTCAGATTTACTCTGCAATGGATCTAACGCTGAATCTTGAAACTTAATTCGCATTTTACTTCCTTTTACAATAAAGAAAGAATTAGCTTCACTCCAAAAATTCGAAATTAAGTTTTCAACAGATGTTTACGTCTTAAGAGTCCCCTGAACCGATTGGACTCTCTGTCCGTCTGTGTCTGTCTGTGTGTGAACAGAATATCTCAAAAACGAAAGAGGTATGGCATTGAAACTTCATATATAAGTTTTGTGTACTATCTAAAGTATGATCAAAAATTATTTTCATCTAGTATAGATCAGCATTTTTAATACTACAGTTTTAAAAATAAGGAACTACATGTAAAAAATCTGGTGTGATACACTCACACAACTTCCTTTTACAGTGATCTTATAATTAGTCAAAAATTTCATTTTTAATTTTTAACCATTTGTTAAAAATTTTCAAAAATTACAAATTCTACAAAAACGGTACAAAATCGAGTGTTAGTTGAAGAGACAAATTTTCTCTAGAATTTTAAGGTGAATTCAAAAATGTAATAATATACCGGGTGTTTTATTTAAAATAGGAGTTAATAAAAAAAATAGAAAAAAAAAACAAAAGAAACCCACTTTAGAAGTATTCAACTGGAAAATCACCTATCTCACATCAATACACATTAAAAATGTAAGAAAAATGTAAAATTTTAAAAAAATCGTTAAAGCCGTTTTTGAAAAATTCGAAAAAAACTGAAAAATCACAAGAGTAAACACCTACTTGCGGTTATGCGATTTTCTTCAAAAGCTTGCTGTCTCATCTACATAGTACACAAAACTTATATATGAAGTTTCAATGCCATACCTCTTTTCGTTTTTGAGATATTCTGTTCACAGACAGACACACACACACAGACAGACACACAGCAGACACACACACAGACAGACCAATAAAAAAAAATGTTTTTTGGGATCAGGGGACTCTAAAACGTGAAGATCTGTTGAAAACTCAGTTTCGAATTTTTGGGGTAAATCCAATACTTCCTTTATAGTAGTAAAAGGAAGTAAAAACAGCTATACCAACAATCATGTTGGGTAAAATTACAATTCATCTTTGATAGTAGAACAAATTAAATTGCGTACGAAATAACAGAAAATTAAGCCGTCTTCTTTGCGAGACAAAAAGAAAGAATAATTGTTTTGAACACAATTAAAGAAAACTTTTAACAATGATTAAATTTAAACATTAACAACTACCAAAAATAAATGTAACAAATGCACCAATGAAACCTTAGAAAGGTCATTAAGGCTGAGATTTTCATGTGGACAAAGTGGGTATAATAATTTTACGAAAACAGGACTTCCATTTCCATCTATTCGCAGATTAAATTTTCATTTTTTTTACTTTATTAAAGATTACAATTTCAAACCACGAGGAAAGAGAAGACCCAAGAAACGATTGCAATTATTAATGTTTTATTTGGAGTAGAAAATACATATAGTGTTTTAAAACCATGGTGTTAAACTTAAGCACATACCCATTTTGCTTATAAAATTTTTCTTTTAATTTCGTGTCTTAAAAAAGTCTACTATATTCACCCTCTTTAGGAGTGTAACACGGCTGGGAAGGATTTAAAACAACGTAGGGTAGGAGTGCCATGAATGGGACACTCTTTGAATTTCCCGCTCAGTTCAAAATTGAGCAAATCATCAACCGGCGATAGATGGCAGAACCCGTCATGTTAAACTAGAGTCCCTGTATATAAAAGAGTTGGGACATGTGGGGTGTCTTGTTTTGGATCCACAAACCATGGAGCACCTGATTTTGGCCGATCTTAAACTTTATGCATACTTCTTTCAACTAAAATAAATGAAATATATCTTTGCTACATCACATGGTCCTTGATTTGTGGATCCAATGGCTCAACTCTTAGTACTGTTTAATAAGACTGTCAGTACGAGAGTTTGACAAGCGTCGTTAATTTATTCCAAACTTCAATAAAACTAGCGCGGAAGGTTTTTAAACGTGTACATTTGAAAATATACGAGTTAAGGACTAAGTGAAAGTGTTTGCAGTACATATTTACGATTATTTGGTACAATTGCGGCTTGTAAACGTTACGTCAAATGTCAAACTTTCACGTCAGGACTTTGTTGTGCGCTTGCTCTTAAAACATGCAGTTTTTCGACGAATTCAGCGACTCTCTGACGCCCATCCAAACGCCAGAATTGCAGGCAATGGAGCAGACTCTCCCACCGGAAGAGCGCCTCCTCGACGAAACCAGGAAGGCATATCAGATCATCATCGACACAATCCCTGCAAAATCGGAAGCCATCCGTGCTCTAGACCGCAAGAAGGCCCGTGCCGCCGCTGAGAACATGCGAGAGGGCCTCCTGCAGATCATCGGGATCATGAAGGAGTTGAGGAACGAGCTTCGTGAAAAGGACAAACGACTGGAGGAGCTGGTAAAGGAGGCATCCAAGGGAAACCGCGAAGCACAAGGAATACCACCGCTGTTAGCCCAACCAGAAACTCGCACATACGCGAATATCACGAAGAAGGCAGTCTCGGCGCCTTACGCGGTGACGGTGGAGCCAATAGAGAGGGGTATTACGGCCAGGGAAACCATAGCAAAGATTAAACAAAGGATCGATCCAAAAAAAGCGGGCATTACCATTAATCGCCTACAATCAGCGCGAAACGGGGCCGTCATTGTGGAATGCGCAGGGAGGGAAGACGCAGAGAGGTTGCGCCTCACAATCTCGGCACAAGCGGCAGACCAGCTTCGGGGCCGTGAAAATAGGAGGATGTGGCCACGTATGATACTCCCGCGAATTGATAAGGACATTGGAAGCGACATAACCCAGGAAATTATAGAGCACAACACGGACCTTGTTGTAAATCGCGGAGGGGCTGAGCAATTCAAGACGGAATTTATAGAGCGCTTCCGGATGGGAGGACGAAGGGACAAGGATCAACACTTGAGTGTCGTCGTGGAGGTTCATCCGGCATTGAGGAAGATTCTACTGTGCAACCCACTCTACCTCAACTGGCAACGCGTCTGGCCCGAGGACTACTTCCAATTGACGCAGTGTTATCAATGCTACGGCTTCGGACATCGAGCGAAAGGCTGCAAAGCCGAGCACCAACTGTGCGGGAAGTGTGGCGACGAACACCACTACTCAGAGTGCCGCGAAAGAATCCTTAGGTGTGTCGTTTGCATCAGGAGTAACGCCGAGAAACGCGGACCGCCTCGACCAACTGACCACGATGCGAAATCGCCAAACTGCCCCACGATGCTGCGAATTCTAGCCCACTCCAAATCCATGATCGACTATGATGGGGTCTAGCGATCCCAACACCCTACCTATGCGAGCTACCAACCTGGAGCGGATCGTATGCGCCCAGATCAACCTCGGGAAGGGCAAGGCCGCCACAGCTAACCTGACTAAGACAATCGTGGACAACAGCATCGACGTTCTTCTGGTGCAAGAGCCCAACACGCGGGGAGAGTTAGTGCTTGGGTTTCCGCGGACATATCAGACACTCTCGCGTCGTGTTGAACGGCCGCGTAGCGCGATAGTGGTACCGAACAGAACGTTCGCCGCGATGCTAGTAGTGGATGCCTCATGCGAGTTCGTGACCATTGCTGAGATCACCACCCCCGACAGCACGTTCTACGCGGCGTCCGTCTACCTGCCACCCGTGGACTGCATGCAGAACCAGAACATCACTGAAACAGAGCTGCTACGGAGGGTCGAGAGTGCGCTGGAAAAGATCCCGGCGCAAAGTGGAGTGATCTTGGGCGGGGATTTCAACGCGCGATCACCGCTGTGGGGGTCACCCGACGAGAACCCACGCGGGAGAGCAGTGACCGAACTTTTTGAAAGAAGAGCCCTTACAGTGGCCAACACCAACGGCCCACCAACGTTCGTCGGACATAGAGGATCCAGCCACATCGACATTACCGCGACAGACCTCCGCATGGGTAGGAGGATCACAGACTGGCGCGTGTGCGACGACGAAACCCTGTCTGACCATAAGATGCTGATCTGGAAGCTAGTGGGAACACCAGCTCAAGCCCCAGTATTGCACAAGCGGCTTTTTTGCAACAAGAAGGCCGACTGGAATCGTTTCAAGAACGCATACGCCAGCAGAATAGAGGCAGTGAAGACCCAAATAATGGACGCATCGACATCGGCAGCAGTCAACGAAGCGGCACGTAACCTAAACGACGCGGTGGTAAGTGCGTGTGAGACCTCCATGCCCAGACGAAAGCAGTTCGTCAAAAGCGTACCATGGTGGACCCCCGAACTGACAGCAGCTAGATCAGCTACAAGAAGACTGAGGCGGCGCTTCCAGAGATCGGACTCCCCCGAGAGAGAGGCACGTAGGCACGAGCTGCAGACAGCGACGCGGGAATACAAGGATCTAATGCTGCAAACCCGCAACGAAAAGTGGAAGGAGTTCTGCTCCAAGAGCGCCGAGTCCGACCCGTGGGGCACGGCCTACCGCGTACTCCGGGGACGAAAAAGCAGGGCGATGAACACCGAGGTGCGAAGAAGAGATGGGACGCGCACTGTCGGGGCGCGCGAAACAGCCGAATATCTGCTGGAAGAGTTCTTCCCCGCGGACAACCCGGACGAGGACGATCATATGCAGGACGCGATTAGAAGGTCATGGGATCTTGCAGAAGGCGGAGATGATGACCACCCCATCCGTGAGCATGAGGTCAGGAGGGCCCTCGCCAGGATGTCCTCGAGGAAGGCGCCCGGATTCGACGGCATCACCGCGGATGCGGCACTGTGTGCGTTTGAAGTGCAACCATCAGTGTTCGTAGACTTGTACAACAAGTGTCTCGCGCAGGGAACATTTCCGGACTGTTGGAAGGTCCAAAGTGTCATCCTGATTCCCAAACCCGGAGCCAGCGACCCCACAAACCCGCGAAGCTACCGGCCTATAAGTCTGCTACCGGTCCTAGGCAAGGTACTGGACAGAATAGTGACAACGCGGGTGGAACACGTGGTTCTCCGGACTGGCGGCTTTAACGAAAAACAGTTCGGATTCGTGGCGGGTCGATCCACAACGGATGCGGTCGAAACTGTGGTGGGTGCGGTTAAATCGCATCGCGCGAGAGGGAACTACTGTGCGATCGTCTCTCTGGACATCGCGGGTGCATTCGATAACGCGTGGTGGCCCAAGATCGTGTGGGAGCTGGAGAGGCGCGACTTCCCCCGGAACTGGATGCGTCTCGTTCGAGGATATTTCTCAAGCCGGGTAGCGCGAGTGAATCTGCCGAACGGCGTAGTGTCGCGAGACGTTGCGCGTGGATGCCCACAGGGTTCGTGTTCTGGTCCAGTGTTCTGGAACCTAGTATACGAGAGTGTCTTCCGCGAGCGCCTCCCGGAAGGCTGCTCCGTATACGCTTACGCGGACGACACCATGCTGGTGGCCAGCGCGAGACAGTATCTCACACTGAAGAGCCGCGTCGATCTAGCGCTGGAGACCCTGAACGGATGGGCCAGGAGCAACAAGCTCACTTTTAACGCCACCAAGACCGACGCGGTGTTTTATGGGAAGACCCCGCGTCAGCGGCGCCCTACCTTCTTGCTCAACGGAGAGCGAGTCTACTGCCGGGACTCCATCCGCTACCTCGGGGTCGTGATAGACCCTCGGCTCTCGTGGCACCCGCATATTAAGGCAGCCAGCGATAAGGGGAAGGAGATCGCGCATAAAATCGGAGCGGCTGCAAGACTGACGTGGGGCTTTAGAGGAGACTCACTTGCTAGGGTCTTCGAGGGAGCTGTGCAGCCAGCGATCTTATATGCAGCACCGATCTGGGCCGAGGGCTGCAAAGTCAAACAGCGCAAGCAACTATTGAGTGCGCAGAGGATCCTCGCGGTGAGAGCTGCAGCTGCGTACGCGACAGTGTCAACAGAGGCTGCCCTGGTACTGAGTGACATCCCGCCCATTGACCTGTCTATCCAGGAACTTGCGGAAAGGAGGTCAACAATGGCGCACAGGGACCCAGCCCATCTCCGTCTACTGAACATCGAGGGTAGAGAGGTGGAAAAGACGGTGAACTTGGCCGCAGTCGTCCACCCCGCCGAGATGTTTGCGCCAACTTTTTCCACAAGTATGGATGATGCGTATGCCACGAGATGCTTCACTGACGGATCCAGGCAGGAAGACGGGGCAGCGGGAGCCGCGTTTGTAATAATCCGCGGGGAAGAGGAGATTTATAGCAGGGAAGTCAAGCTAGCGGACTGGAGCTCCGTCTTCCAGTGCGAACTGGTAGCGCTTCGAGCTGCAATGAAATACATCCGAGACAACTTAGGCGTCTTTCCTGCGATATCAATCCTGACGGACAGCAGGTCAGCGCTGATGGCCCTACAGCGCATGCAGAAACCCACCGAGCTCCAGGTCGAAGTATACCTGCTGCTCCGGCAGCTGACAGAAACGACATCCGTGAAACTGCACTGGGTCAAAGCTCACGTTGGCATTGAGGGGAATGAGCGCGCTGACGGGTTGGCCAAGAAAGCAGCAGCGGCCGAAGATGTGCCCACGTTCAGCGTAGTGACCCGCGCCTTCTGCAAGAGGCGGCTTGCCCTGCGCAAGGTCGAGAAGTGGGAGGAACGATGGCGCACAGCTACCACCGGGAGACCTGTAGAGCGTCTCATCCCATCCATAGCCACTCGACGAGACATTGTAGGCCGCCTGGACCACCTCACCACTCAGCTCGTCACCGGGCACGGAGGATTCGGAGCCTATCTATATCGGATCGGCAAACGCGACAACTCGGCCTGCGCTTGCGGGGATGAGGACACTGCCGAACATGTCATCCTCCGATGCCCACTAGAGCAACAACATCGCGGAGCCGCCGATGCGCGAATGGCCGAACGGGGACTCAGATGGCCAACCACGATGGAAGAAGCGCGAGCCCTATCAAGGGAGAAGGAGTGGTGGCAGGCCCTGGTGGAATTCGCCTCCAAGGTACAGCGCCTCAAACCTGATCGAGGGTGAGAAGGTAGACCAAGAGGACCAACGCCAAGCGCACACAGCAGCTGTGCAGAATTAGTTGTACATTTAGTTAGATTTAGTTTTAGTTTTAGTTAGTTTAGTTTTGTGTAGTGCCGCAAGGCGGGGCACAGATTACCTGATATTTAGGTAATAAATGGAAAGTACATATAGGAACTCTATGTTAAACTAGAGATCCTGTATATAGTTTACTAAGAGTTTGGCAAACAGCCTGATTTGACATACATTTTTTATCTAAATTAGATATTTGACATATGTCGAACAAAGAGGTTATGGGAACCAACCTTGCTAACTTGCCTTTGATGGGAGAGTTTTCAGAGTATTGATCATTCTTAGGAACTCTAGAACCGACTATTAGCAATATACGGCCAATTTAGTTAAGATTTAGATTTGCATGTGTGAAACTTTCAGGCGTAACATGTTACAAAATATGCAAAAACCGCACTTTTATCACACATGCCTTGCAAAAACTGATCCAAACCAATCAAAATGTATCCTGTTTTTTGCCCAACTCTTAGTAACCTATATACAGGGACTCTACGTCAAACTTCAGCCCGCTAAGCGATTCATTTACGTTAATGTATTCGACTTGTGAACGTTTATTATTTTTATGCTCCAAAAGTAATTTTTTACGGATCGGAAGTTTTTGTTAATTATTTGTAATTCCAAGTTTGTTTTGAATAACTATTTATTTTTTAAGGTAAGTGAGATATGTCTTTGTATTTAAGAATAAAACTATCGTGCTCTAACCTATGTATTTCGATATTTTTTGTCCTAATAACAAAGTTGTACGCAAACCATGAATGGGACACTGCCGAAGGTTTTGGATGGGACGTGTCCCATTGATCGTCTGCCTTAATTTTTCTCTTCCGAACTATTTTTTTTAATTGCGCTATTTGCGAAATTCCATCTGGATATTAGTTTTACAATATTAAAATATATGTTCAAATATAGCTGGGTCGCCACTTTATTAGATACTAAACCGAAGATCCTTTTTCTCAGATGAATAAAAAACAGATCTGCAAACCTACCAGACAACGTGTGTCGGCTGCTTGCATGGAAAATGCTGTTCGAGATGTCGTTTCAAATCTAACGTCAATTCGTGAAACTGCTAAAATATACAAAATCTCAAAATCAGCACTGCAACGTGCAGTTAAACGAGCTAAAGAACCGCCAGATACCAATGAATTTAAACACGAGCCGAATATAGGCAACAGAAAAATATTTACTACATCCGACCAAGAAAAATCTTTGGCCGAATATTTGTTGACCGCCTCAAAGATGTGCTACGGATTAGGCACTACCGGACTTCGTGTCTTAGCTTGCAATTATGCCAAAAGGTTACGTATTACTACACCAACATGGGAGCGCTAAAGAAAAGCAAGTTTAGACTGGTTAAAGGGCTTTAAACGTAGGCATGCATCAATGTTGTCACTATGAAAACCTGAAAAACCGAGCCTAAGTAGAGCTACGGCGTTCAATCCAACAACAGTAAATAAATTTTTTGATAACCTGGAAATCGTCATGAACAAATACAAGTTTACTGCAGACAGGATCATTAACTGTGACGAAACTGCCGTTACTACAGTTTCAGACCTGCCACGAGTATTTGCGGGAAAAGGGGAAAACAGGTGAGACAAGCTACCTCTGCCGAGAGAGGGCAACTTGTCACTGTTCTTAATTTCGTAAGTGCATCTGGTTCCTTCATCGCGGTTTTTATATTTCCAAGGGTTTATTTCAATAATTTTATGCTTTTTAATGCACCCACGGGAAGTCTTGGCCTTGCTAATAGATCTGTGTGGATGACGGAAGATAACTTTCTTCTCAGTATGCAGCATTTTGTTGATCACACGAGAGATACTTTAGAGTCTAAAATCTTATTATTAATGGATAATCATGAGTCTCATGTGAGCTATAATGTTATTCATTAGGCGAAGAAAAATAAAATCGTGTTGTTAACATTTCCACCGCATTGTAGCCACCGGCTACAACCGTTAGATGTGTCTTTCTATGGACCGTTTAAAAATTTTGTCAGAATTGCTCAAAATGAGTGGATGTTGGTTAATCCAGGTCAAACGATTAGCATATACAACATTGCTGAAATAGTGAACAAGTCATTCATGAATTCTTTTACACCTAAAAACATTATGTCAGGATTTTCTTCAACTGGTATATTTCCACCAAACAGAAACATATTTAGTCCAAAAGACTTTGCTTGTTCGTATGTGACTGATCAACCCCAACTTACTTTTACGCAGGAAAAATCAGAACAAGTAAATAAAGGCTCAGCACAACCTAATGAACCAGAGCCTTCTACTGGCATTTCTATTTCCGAAACCATATCAGAACCTTCTACGAGCGCTCCCACTCCTGAAACCATAAAACCATTTCCTAAAGCACCAGCAAGGAAAGTTGTTAATAAAGGAAGAAAGAAATCAGCTACAAAAATACTTACAGAGACACCTAAAATGATGGAGATAAAAGAACAGCACCAATCAAAGCTTGAAGAGATCAGACGAAACGAAGCAAAAAAAAACAAAAAACTAGCCGGAAAATAGTAGAATTATCATCAAGTGAATCGAGCGATGATGATCCTGAAACTCAAGACTAAGACAACTCTATGGAATTTTTAGAAGAAATTTTAGATAAGCATAACGATAAAGAAAACGAGATCTTCGAAAATGTGGAAAATATTGTTTTACATACCGGCGACTTTGTACTAGTAGACCGTTCTACCAAAAAGAAACCAGATGTCCTATATAGGGCTTGTGGTTGAGATGTTAGAGAATAGAGATTGAAAAATAAAATTCTTAAGACGCTTCGGAAATTCAAATAAATTTGTAGTTACGGACAACGATGAAATATGCGTTGTTGAATACTTACAAATACTGAGAAAACTTCCCAAACCGTATCAGAATGCTGCTACCGCTAGAACACAGTCCACGTTGAAATTCGAAATAGAATTTAATTTCTTTCAAAATAAATATGGAGGAGTTTTATAAGTTTCTTTTACATTATCTTTTTTGTGTCAGTAAATTAAACATTTTTGCTGAATTTTATTTTTATTGTATATCTACTATTGATGTTACTGTAGAACATCAACTGGTTTTTCTTTCTTGTATTACAAAATATTATTTTTGGTAAATAATCAGCTTTACCACAATTCGTTGATATTGTCCCATTCATAACACACACACTTCCCATTTATCACTGTGAAGCTTTGAATGGGACAAATTTTGTTTTTTATAAAGAAACTTTTTTTTATAAATAAATAACACAAAACGTGTCTTTCATATTCAAAAAGTTCTTGAATGACTGGTTTATTATGGTAGGGCCACGGCTCCTTCGCCCCTTATAGCAAACCGCCACTGGTAAATTTTCCCTAAATTTAGAAAGTAAGTCTATATACGGCTTATTACACATTGGAAGAATATAAGTAGAAGATTGGGAGCAGAATCGTTAATTTCCAAACCGATTTTTAAAAACTTGATTATTGTAAGTGAAGACTTTGTAGCTATACAAATGGAGCGACTTACATTGGTCTACAACAAACCCTTCTACGTAGGTTTCTGTGTTCAAATTTATTGTGTATAACTTTTACTATAATCTATAATTTTATTAAAGAAAAGTACGGGGATAAGACTCTTTTAGCGTACACCGATACTAACTCTTTAATTCTAGAACTATTTACGGAGAATTTTTATGAAGTTTGAAAAAAACCAAGAGTATTTTGATACATCCAACTATTCACCAAATAATCGTTTTGATATACCTACAACAGAATCTGTAATAGTTAGAATGAAAGATGAGTATAGGGGTAAGATTATTTGGAAGTTTTATGGAACGGGTGCTAAAGCCTACATAGTTGATGTAAAGGGTGAATTCACAAAACTTGATTTGAATGATTATGAGGGTGTTGTGTTACATAACAAAACTATATATAAAACTATGAGACAGTTTAGATCGTATAACCATCAGTTATATACGGAAATGAAAAACAAGATTGCCCTTTCTCCAGAAGACGATAAAAGGTACATCAATCCTGGAACACATAAGACTGTAGCTTAGGGTCATTATAAAATTCCAATGGGTTAAAAAGTTTACCATTCACCAACTTGATGGCAACGTCGTGGTTAACAACAGAAATTTGTTCAAGGCTTTGATATTTGTAGTAGACAAATAAAATAAAATGTTATATGTTGTATCCTCTGCTTTATTGAATTAGTCTACAGTATACTTTATACTAAACTATTAAGGAATTAGAAGCTATGTGTATTTGTATACTAGGTCAGTCAGTCGGTCGGTTGGTCAACGGGATTGGTCGGTCATCGTTCATCTTACTGTGAATAGCCTCTTCTAGTTCAGATACTTTTTTAACGTATGTTATGTAGATGCTTAAGACTTTTGAAGTGTATGGTAAATACAATAAAAAATGCTGTATGTGTGTATTCTGTGTTTTATCGAATTAGCGTTGATTGAAATCTATACTGTGTCAAGCCGTTTTGGTACCAAGTTGGCGTCTTTGCTTGTATATCGGTTCCGTTTCAGTCATATTTTATCATATAACACTTCAGCTTTTTGCACCAAACAAAAATTCAAACACGCACGTAGCTTTTGGTTTTATTTAAAAGTCTAGCGTACCGCTCTAATCTCTAGCCGTTTTCCTTGCAGCTGCAGTCTGCTTCATCCCGTTTATTTCAATTTAAAGCGAGGCCCTGCGAGTGCGACAGAGAGGCATTCGCCCCATCGCTTTCTTTTACAGAATAGAATAAAATAGAATAACTTTATTTACATAGGATCATACATGCATATAAAATTTAATAATAAAATACATAATATGACAGAATAGAAAACGTCAACAGACGCTACACAAAGCATAATAGTGGAAAAATTCATCCAAATGGTATATTTAACAGTAGATTATATATTTTGCTTTTCAATGTCTTGAAATTTTCTACAGATTGTAGTGAGCTAGGTAGAGTATTAAAGAAACGCAAACACATGTAAAAAGGAATTCGTTCGTACATTGCGAGGCCGCGTTTTGGAAATAAATACTGTTTAGCTCTTGTGTCATAAATACCACTTTTGCAACACTTTACGAAAAAATACCTGCATTTAAAAATGAATGTCAAGCAACTATATATAGCCCCACAGCAGTTAGAAAGCCATTTATTTTAAAGAGACCTCGACAGCTCTCGTTATATTTTAAATGTAATATTAAGCGTAACATTCTTTTTTGCAATATAAAAATTTGGTTCAGGTTGCCCATACAATTATTTGCTCAGAACATTATGCCAAAGTTCATCTGAGATTGAAAGTTGGCGAAGTACAAAATTTTTAAGGTGTTAAAATTAAATAAGTCTTTTAAGACTCGAAAACTGTAAATGGTAGAGTTAAGCTTATTAGTTAAAAACTGAATATGTATTTGCCAGTTCAAAGTTTGGTCTAGATACAGTCCCAGATATTTAGTGTAATCATAGATTGTAATTATATCGTTGTTTATTATTACTTCGTCTGGAAAATACAATATAGTTCGATTGGTTGTAATAAACATACCGCTGGTTTTCGCTTTGTTGAGTACTTGACGATCCGAGTTTAGCCAGCTCTCAATGGGCGCATTCAGACGACACAACAGTTGTACAACTGTTGAGTGAAATGTCGCTGAATGCGACCGCTCACTTAGCCGCTCCGTGGTAGTGGTCGCCATTTTAAGTAGCGTATTTCAAAACCGCTCACTGATCAGAAACCGCTCAGTAAGATGGGCGTGTTTACCGCGCAAAACAAATTTAAATAAAGATTATTAGGTAATTATTGTTAGATAGTATCTACATAATGACGTACTTTCCTATTACACTAATTACGCGTTAATTTATCTTAATAATCTCATCAAATAATGTTTATTCCTTCATTTTAACAAAATATAAAGATAGTACACTTTAATTTCTTATTAATAGTATCATCGCTCATAATAGATTGGTTTATTTGGAAATTCGAATAAAAATGTAAATACATTATTTATTTCACGTATTATAGTTGATTTGTAACTTTTAACACAAAAACACAACATTCAGCTGTATTTATAGGTTAAAATAAACAACTTTGACAGTTAGCTCAACGTAAATTGAAAAAGACCATTCAGCAAACCTACATCGCTCAAACTGAGCGCTTGCTCAGCGCTCACTCAACGGTTGTGTCGTCTGAATGCGCCCAATCTCTATGAAATATGCGTTAACTTCAGATAGAAGTTCGTTTAGCGAGCCGGCTTTAAGCAGTACATTTGTGTCATCCGCGTAGTTAAAAGCTCTATGACAGGAGCCACTCAAAATTGATGGCATATCATTTATA
This sequence comes from Agriotes lineatus, assembly GCA_940337035.1. Lineage (NCBI taxonomy): Eukaryota > Metazoa > Arthropoda > Insecta > Coleoptera > Elateridae > Agriotes > Agriotes lineatus. The sequence goes on from CALNHX010002209.1 coordinate 70,922, forward strand.
AAAATAATGAATAACAGCGGGCCTAAAATACTGCCTTGTGGAACGCCTAGCTTTACTTCTATAGGTGGTGATAGATAGGTTTTGTTATCTCTAATAAGCTTAACTTGTTGAATGCTTCCTGTCAAGTAGCTTCTGAGCAACGCCAACATATTGTCCCGAATTCCATAGGAATAAAGTTTTTTACAGAGTATTTTCTGATCAACACAGTCGAATGCCTTGGAGAGGTCGAGAAACATTCCACATGAAGTTTCTCTACTCTCCAATGCATCCAAAATAAATTTTGTGAGATGAAAAATTGCTGTATCTATACTACGGTCTTTTAAGAATCCATGCTGACTATAGTTAAACAGTTTAAACTTAGAAAAAAAAACTAACCAATCTATAGTATAATATTTTTTCAAATATTTTTGAAAAAGATGTCAGCAAAGATATGGGGCGATAATTTTCTATCTGTTCATGATCACTTTTCTTGTAAACCGGTATGATTACGGCTGCTTTGAGCTGAACATACTTATTTGAACAAGAGATATTCATTATATGACGCAACGGCTGAAGAACCAAGTTAATACTCCGTTTCACAAGGGAGAGGGGAATCTCATCGTGTCCCACAGTATGTTTATTTTTTAGTTTGCCAAAAACATTAACTATTTCCTCATCAGTTACGTCAAATTATTACATTGAATTTAAATTAAATTCTATAGATGAAGAGTTGAAATCTATGGCGGATGGCAATTGGTTAATTAAATTACAAGCTATGTTTGTAAAGTACTCATTAAAAGAGCTAGCCAAAACCTTTTTGTCACCTGAATAAAATTTACCTTTAGATTGTCGCTTAGTATTAAATGTTAAGTTATTTAGTAGGTTCCAAACAGCTTTGGATTTATTATCAGCTGATGTGATTTTATCATGGTAGTATTTATTTTTTGCTTCTTTTAAAACACGGTTGTACGTTCTTTTTGTGTTCCTATATGTTGTCTTAAATATAGAATCATGGAGTGATAACACGTAAAATGTGTCTAATTTATTCTTAATAGATTTTAATTCTTGGTTATTAGGAGTGTAAATGCGTTTTCTATGTTTTAGTCGGATATATTCTAAAGGAAAACAGTTATGAAAATGAAACAAATATACCGCCATCTTCTTCTTCTTCTTCACAAGCCTTAATTCCTCCACTGCTGGAGATAGGCCTCTTCAAGTTTTTTCCAATTGTCTTTATTCTGTGCGAGATTCAGCCATCTTCTGCCTACCGTTGATTTAATATCATCAGTCCATCTCTTCATGGGTCTCCCAACACTTCGTCTGCTCTCCCATGGTCTCCACTTAAGCAGTTTTGTTGTCCACCTATCGTCATTTCTTCTGGCCACATGCCCAACCCATTGCCACTTTAGTTTTGCCACTCTTTCTGTTACGTCTGTTATTTTTGTTTTTTGTCTTATGTCCTCGTTTCGAACGTGTTCTCTCAGGCTGATACCCAGCATTTGTCTTTCCATGGCCCGCTGAGTACACTGAAGTCGATGAAGGCTATTTTTCGTAAGAGTCATGGTTTCTAGTCCATATGTGTTGACTGGGAGTATACAAGCGTCATAAACTTTTCTTTTCAGGTTCATTGGAATCTCTCTATTTTTACTTCCTTTTACTACTATAAAGGAAGTATTGGATTCACCCCAAAAATTCGAAATTGAGTTTTCAACAGATCTTCACGTTTTAGAGTCCCCTGATCCCAAAAAACATATTTTTTTTCATTGGTCTGTCTGTCTGTCTGTCTGTCTGTGTGTCTGTGTGTCTGTGTGTCTGTCTGTGAACAGAATATCTCAAAAACGAAAAGAGGTATGGCGTTGAAACTTCATATATAAGTTTTGTGTACTATGTAGATGAGACAGCAAGCTTTTGAAGAAAATCGCATAACCGGAAGTAGGTGTTTACTCTTGTGATTTTTCAGTTTTTTTCGATTTTTTCAAAAACGGCTCTAACGATTTTTTTTAAACTTTACATTTTTCTTACATTTTTAATGTGTATTGATGTGAGATAGGTGATTTTCCAGTTGAATACTTCTAAAGTAGGTTTCTTTTGTTTTTTTTTCTAGTTTTTTTATTAACTCCTATTTTAAATAAAACACCCGGTATATTATTACATTTTTGAATTCACCTTAAAATTCTAGAGAAAATTTGTCTCTTCAACTAACACTCGATTTTGTACCGTTTTTGTAGAATTTGTAATTTTTGAAAATTTTTAACAAATGGTTAAAAATTAAAAATGAAATTTTTGACTAATTATAAGATCACTGTAAAAGGAAGTTGTGTGAGTGTATCACACCAGATTTTTTAGTATAAATCCCAGTTTTTTAAATGCGGCCCAACTCAGTCCGATTCGTCTCGGTATTTCCGCTCTTTGATTTTCCTTGTCTAGTCTTATTTTGTGCCCTAAATATATATATTCCTCCACTTGTTCAATTTCCTCATTTTCTATCTTTATTTTTATGTTTTGTGAGCTAAGGAGTTTTGTTTTTTTGATGTTCATTTCAAGTCCGATTCTTAGTGAGGCTTGGTTAAGTTGTTTAATCATGGTTTTGAGTTCTTCTGGATCTTTGCTAATCAGTACGATATCGTCTGCGAACCTTAAATGGTGTAGGTGCGTGCCGTCTATTTTAATTCCTTTTTTCTCCCAGTCGAGATCCTTAAACACATCTTCTAATGCCAGGGTGAACAATTTAGGCGAGATTGCGACACCTTGTCTTACTCCTTTATTGATCTTTATGTGTTCCGTTTTTAGGTCGTTGTCTAATTTAACTGACATTGTTGCTTTTTTGTATATGAATTTGAGGAGTCTGGTATATCTAGAATCTATCCTGGCATTATCTAAGGATTGTATGATTGCCCATTGTTCTATTGAATCGAACGCCTTCTTATAATCGATGAAAGCTAAGTGGATGTCAATATTATATTCGGTTGTCTTTTCTATTAATAGGCGAAGAGTTTGGATATGATCTGCTGTTCCGAAGCCTTTGCGAAAGCCGGCCTGTTCGACCGGTTGATATATGTCCAATCTATTTGTTAGCCGGTTCGTTAAGATTTTTGTAAGAAGCTTATATAAATGTGACAGCAGGCTAATTGGGCGATAGTTTTCTAGATTTTCGTGATCGCCTTTTTTAAACAGAAGTATGACCTCGCTATTTTGCCATTGTACAGGTATTTTCTCTTCTTCGACGCATTTACTAAGTAGTGTTAGTATTGCTTCAAAGAGTTGACTTCCTCCCAATTTTAAGATTTCAGAAGTTATTTTATCTTCGCCTGGAGATTTCCGATTTTTCATCTGCTTTAGAGCAGTTTCTAGTTCAATTCGGCTAATTTCGGGGATTTCTTCGGAACCAGTATTCATAATCAATCTTTGTTGTTGTCTTGGGTTTGGTATAGTCGATGAGTAAAGTTTTGTGTAAAATTCTTCGACTTCGTCAATAATTTTCTTTCTGTGTGTGACAATTTCTCCTTTTTTATTTCTTATTTTTATTATTTTATTTTTACCTTGTGCTATTTTGGATTTCAATACTTTCATATTTTTGTTTTCTTCAATGGTGTTGGTAATTAGGTTTGTGTTATATTTCCTCACATCTTTCCTTATTTCTTTCTTTATGATCTTGTTTAGTGTTTCATATTTTTGTGTGCCTCTTTCTTTTGATCTTCTTTCTTCTATCAGTTTCAATGTTTCAGGGGTGAATCTATTTATTTTTTGTTTTTGGAAGGATATTTTCTTGACGGCAGTTTGAATACTAGTTGTGATCTTTTCGGTTAGTTGGTCTATTTCCACGTTTTTCAGGTGATCTAATGGTTCAAGTTTACTTTTCAGTGTTTTCTGAATCAATAGCTGATTCTTTTCCACCATGTCTATGCCGGTACGAGACATTTGGGCGCCGCCGTTTGGGCGCCGCCGTTTGGGCCCCGCCCTTTGGCCGCCGCCGTTTGGGCGCCATACTTTTGACCGCCGGACGTTTGGGCGCCAGTAGTATACATTTTTAAATAGTTTGAAACTTCTAATAATGTTGCTTAATTATTTTTAATAATTTCACATGTCTTCTTGTAATTGTGGTAGATTATATTGTAGTTCTACTTTTTATTATGTGAGTATATCAAATACGTTCAACGAACAATACCGGTCACTCCTCTTTAAATCAAGCGACAAGTATGACAGCGCCCTCATGCGGCAAAAGGTGATCGCTCAGCTTCGTGTTTCATGTTCTCGTATCGTAATTAATTACATTGTAATAAGTAAACATGTAAATATTAAATCAATTTTGTGCAATAAAATAGTGTTGCATTTAGATTGCCCCTTATGCAGCGATTGTCAAAAAGTATTTTTTTGAAATTTTTTTGAATGTGTTGATAAATTGTTTTATCAAGGAATACAATGAGAATTTGGATGACCATTTGCCAAACAAAAGAAATGTAAAAGCGAAAAATATTTTACGCGAATAATTTGTGCTAATCAAAGTTCTATAGTAAAGGGTATTACAATGTATATTAATGATTTTGTGCAATAGTTGTTAAATATTGTGAATAAACATACTGAAAGCTTTATTATTTGTTGTAGTAATTTTTAATCCTAATGTCATCATCCCTCTTAAAAGCGTAATAGCTTTTCTTTTCAATGTTGAATCTTAAACGCAATCAATTATTTGCACAGTATTAAAATTTTTAGCAATGTTACATTTTCGAAAGTTTAATGTTAAACTAGACAATTACCCGATTTTTTAAACACGTTTCTTGTCTAATCGCTACATATAAATAATTAATTGAACAACAGTTTCACTATATTTTGTTGCTTTATACTGAACAAGAAGAAGTAAAATATCTACTACTCAGATTGCCACACTATATTGTGCATTCTGTATTAAATACTTTGCATTTATTATTTATATTCAGTTTATGAATGCATTTAATACTAATCTGAATGTCTACTGTGCAAATTAAATTATTATACTTTCACTCAGAATTATTTACTTTGTAAATATTGATTAAAATACTGTGCATTTAATTACAAGTCATATTTGAAACTCCCGCCATGTTTCCACCTTTCTACGCTTGGCGACGCTGCTGCAGTTGTCCCAAATGAAAACCGTGCATTAGACATAGAAGTGACCGGTATTGTTAGTTGAACGTATTTGAGTATATGTATACTACTTAAGTAACTGTAACCTGATTTTTAGTTGTTATATAATAAATAATTTATATGACGATGATATTTGTTTTAATTTTCTGGAATGGTTTAAGATTGTAAATGCAGAAGTTTTCATTTTTACCTAAGCCGTAAGTTGATTGTGTTACATTTTGTGGAGTAATTGTAAATTTACTTAAATAGATACATCTATATCAAATCTATTACACCCTAAACAATGTCATTTGAAATTGCTTGCAAAAAATCATATTTACGATAAATAACAGAAGAATCGTGGACAATTTTTAATATTTCTAAATTTCGGCGCCCAGATGTCCAGCGCCCAATCGGCGGGGCCCAAAAGTCCCGTCGCCCAAACGGCCGGCGCCCAAACGGCGGCGCCCAGACGGCGGCGCCCAAATGTCCTGCTTCGTGTCTATGCTTGGGAACATGCTGTTCTGACATTTGATCATATTTTCTCTTTTCCCTTTCATGTTTATTTTAAATAGGGCTCTTACTAATCGGTGGTCGCTAACTGTGTCGAACTTATTAAGTACCGAGACATCTTTGCAGTATTTCTTTTGGTTTGTGATAATGAAATCGATCTCGTTTTTGGTTCGGCCGTCTGGACTTCTCCAGGTCCACCGTCTTTGGGGTTTCTTCTCGAAGAACGAGTTCATACAGAAGAGTCTTTCGCCTTGTAAGTATTCTAAAAGTAATTCACCTCTTTCATTCCGATTTTCCAAGCCAAAGTTTCCAACATTTGGCGGATCTCCTTGTTTTCTTTGTCCCAACTTTGCATTAAAATCTCCGGTTATTATTACTAGCTGTGTGTTCTCTAGACTTTTTGCTTTTGTTATATCCTCATATACTTGTTCGATGTCTCCTTCGCTTGAGGTAGATGTAGGGCAATATACATGTATGACTTGTATTTGGAATTTTTTGTTTAGTTTTAAAGTGACATACATAACTCGATTTGAAATAGAATGCATTTTCGTGATTGTTCTTTTGATGGTTTTATTTATTAAAATTGCAATTCCTCCTACTGAGGTATCTAGGTTGTTTTGATATAGCATGTGTCCAGACTGGAGAGTTGTGGCTTTCTCTCCTTTTATTCTGGTTTCGCAGATTCCCAGAATATCCCATTTTATGTTGTTAAGCTCTTGTTCTAGGTTTTCTCTATCTGCCTCGTTGTGCATTGTTCTAATATTGTACGTGGCCACTCTTAGTTCTCTTATCTTTCCTTTTTCTAGGTTAGGATTCGCTTTCGGGTTTTTGTGTTTTTGTTTGGTAGCCGATTTTTTGCTCCCCCCATAATCCGTGGAGCAGACTGACATTTTCATGTCAGTGTGGGATTCCGAACTTTCCGTTCGACCCACCTGGGGACTTTTTCTATGAATCGACATTTCATTTAACTTGAAGGTATATCATTGTTTATTTATTTCACTGTTTGGCAAGTCATATATGTCTTGCCACGACTGTTCACTGAGGTTTTGCGAAACAGTATTAAAATTCGCGTTATTAAATACACGAATAACCTTTTTTGTGCAAGAAAAACATTACGCTTATGAAAAGATAAACTAATTATTTGTGCAGTGTGGTCGGAGAGATGAGTTTGAATAACGGATGATTTAAATTGTATTATATTGCTAAGAAAGTTGTCCAAACACGATATAGAAATTGATTTAGATGTGCTTGCGATTCTGGTGTATTCTTTAATTGCAGTGTTTACATTATAACTGTAAAGTAAGGACAAAAATTGTCTCCATCTTTACTTATCTTTAAAGTATTATCATTAAAGTCCCGTGAAATAACAAACTGAATGTTTCTGGTAAAAGTTTATCCAATAGTTTGCTTAACTGAGGGTGGACAGTATACTGATAAAACTATTAACTTATAGTTAGCAATTGTAATCTGGATAGCTGCACACTCAAATACACGTGGCACAGAAAACCTTATCAGATCAAGGCGCTATTTGAAGAGTATGCTATCACGACAATATAAAGCGGATCAGAGCCGGATTAAGGGGGGGGGCTAAGGGGGCTGCAGCCCTGGGCCACCGAATTTCGGGGGCCTCGAAAAGATTACCAGATTATAATCTAGTGCGGTTTCTAATCATTTAAATCCCTTTGTACCCGTTGCGTAAATGTTTCGGAAATTTTCAAACTATAAAAAGACTATAAAAAACATCGCTGTGTACAATGGTTTCTCTTCTAAAATTATCGACAATTTGATTAGGAAACAAAAAACAAAATTGCACGTTCGAAATTCCACAACTCTCGTCAGTCTTAGAAGTGAAGGACCCAACTACATCAAAATTTCATTTCGCCCGGCTACAAAGGACCTAGCAAACATTTTTAAAGAATGGAGCCATAAAGTTATTATTAGAAATTTGCTGGGAAATTCAAAAGACAAACTGAGGAGTTTAGAGAGATCTGGAATTTACGAAATTAAATGCTCCCATTGTGATTCTAAATATATTGGGCAAACACGTCGTAATTTTGATACTAGGTTTAAAGAGATCATTTTAGATTCAACAGATTCGAAAAATCGAGTATTGCCCAACATATTTACAAAACGGGTCATAGTATAGAAGAGGATGACCTAACAATTGTGAAGAAGTTAACTTCAACAAAGCAACTAAATTCTTTTGAAAGCTTGGTCATTTTTAAAAACCGAGATAATAAACTTTTGAACAAAGACTTTGGGTCTATACCGTCTTCCATCTTGTATGATTTATTGAAGTTAAATGCTCGTCGGTCATGTTAATTGGCCCTTGACCACGCCCTCCGAGCCAGACAGTGTAAATAGCTGTAAAATGCGTGGGAATCGTCCACTTGCATTTGTGATTTGGTCACGAGCATATCGTTCTCATTTTGCTGTGTACGTTTTCGTAGCTACTGATGATGACAGCTTGGCTGTCGAAATACTTATTTAGCAGTTGTTAAATATTTGTGTGAATAGGATTTTAACGAAGTGTGATATTTTCAAACCACAGGCTCCAGCAGTGTTTTGTTTCGATAGCATAATTAAGGAATTTGTGCAATTAAAAGTTAAAAAAAAGATATGCATCTTAAAACATTGTACTTTTTTCCTACATTGTATTAAAAACCTTCCTACCTATAATAAAATATTAATTTAATAAAATAATAAAGCATGCTTGTAGAATATGCCCCTGACTTGGGGAATGGGGCCTCTAAAAAAATTTAGCCCCGGGCCTCACATATCTTTAATCCGGCTCTGAAGCGGATTCACCGTGTCCTCGCGAATTACGACAGAAATATGACGCTAATACGAAACCCGGTATCACATACGCTTTCAACTGTTCTATACTTTGCCAGTGTTCCGCAATGGCAATTATGTCACAGCAGTTTTCTGTAATAATTGCTTGAATTTCATTAAAACAATTTCCAAGAGATTGTACATTCTGGTGTAGAATTTTCAGTTCAAAGTTTCGGGGGTAGTTCCATTTACTTTTACTTTGGCCATTTGAGACGATACATACACATTTCGCTGACGAAGTGCCAGGGGCCCCCGCATCACAGTAAGAGCACTTTACTTTCGCCCGTGTAGTTGTTGATGCAGTTAGGTCAATTCTGCTGCTGATGCCTTTATATTCAACTGCTTCGCTTGCCGTTGTCATGCGAGGCTTAGCTGCGTTCTTATTGGCTACATCTGGCACGTCGCAGACAGAGCGTCTCGCTCGAAGCTTGGCTTAGGGTCTGTTTTTGGAGGATTCATTCAGTCTCGGCCCGACAGCTACTGCAGTCGATATAGATTGATTCTGTGGGCGCCTTCGCGCGTCTTGCGCGGAGGCGACCTGTCTTTGTCCGTTGTGACCACAAGTTTTGACTTTGTTTGTTGGGGACGACCGACGTCGCAAGGCCAGGGCGACGCTTTGAGTGTATTACCGTACCGTGCCGTTGAGTTTCTGTGCGAAATGTCTGTCTCCCGTTCGCACTTCGCATTACATCTCTCTGAGAGGATAAATCTCTATGCGTCCGGTTCACAACCTCCTGCCTAGTTGACACAGTATTTGTTTCCCGTCTCGTTCAATATGTGGTATCTGGGGTGGTGGTCGCTACAGCGGCAAAGGACATCAGTACCGCACAACCAAGCTCCGTCAAGTATAGTCTGTATTACTTAATAACCTTTAATCGTGCAGTTTGATATTGATACAGTGTGTTGCACCGAATGAGCGAACAGTTGTGTTCTTTTACTGTCAGCTAAGATAGCTTATTTGCCTAGAATGTACTATTCATACAGCTTCACGAAATTATTGTTGTTCTGTCACTTTCTGATAATAGTTTAAGACGTTGCGCAACCATCGAACTGCCGTATTTACATTTTGGATTTACATGTGCCTTTTTATATACAGTTTCTAATATTTTGCTTCAATACATGTCATGCCATTTTAAATATGGTTTCCTTGGCTTTTGTGCATGGGCTTTGTGTGGTTTTATGTTACAGTTGTAAGAGGAGTTTGCCAGTTGCCAAGTGGATTTTTAAAAAGGTAAGTTCATTGTGGCTGAACCGGCTTGCTGTCCAGATTACTACCAAGTGTAAAGTTGAAAGGTGGGATCATTTGCTTCCTGGTTTCTCTGTGGGCTTACCTTTGTATTTCGTTCTGGTTGACGAAACCGGGTGGCGTCCAATTTAATTTTATTTTTGTTTACCGCCCCTTTGGCCGTTGCCCGTAGGCTATCTCGTGTAGGACCACCCCTTGCTTCACTGATGTCTAGCCGGCATATCTTGTTGCGGGTTGGGCAGCGGCCCTAGGTAAGTCGTTGTCCCGATTTAGTCTAATATCGTCCGCGCCGGCCGTTTAGCTTTTACGAAATGTTCGTATGTGTCGGCGCGGTGTCGTAAAAGTCGTTTTAGACCGTAACAACTTGTGTTGGTGTAGTTGTGATAGTAGTTGTTGGTGTTGGTTGTGAACATTTTGGGCGAATGTCTATCTATTCGAGTAGTACAGCGCCCATCTCTACAACTTCAACTTAGTGGGCTCGAACGTCTCCTTTGTTGGTATGCTGACTCCATCACCTCGGACTCGATCACGCTTAAGGTTCACAACGAGTTAAATCTCTCTTCTTTGTATAGCATGGAAAGAGATCGTTCTAATAAGAGGGTACTTGGAATATTGTTCCTGAAGCAGTTTTAAGGAGTTGTATTACTACATACAAGTGAGTGTTTACCTACGATTATGGTTGTGTGGAATTATTTATCAGTCCCCGTTTTGGTGTACTACTAAGCATGCACACATATGTATTGTAATGGTTTACTGCTCACAGAAATTCTGATTGTTTAATTAACACGAAAATGAATAATTTCAAAATGAGCACAGAATTAAATATTGTATTTATTGCAAGATAGTCAGTATGTTACACTAATAAATGCACTTGATATGAGCAGCAGTAACTATAATTTGAGAGAGAAAGGTTGGCATTAGATAAGATAGAATTCGAAAGGGTTGCGTTCAGAGTTTCAGTCATAATAGATGTTCGGAATTGCAAATGCAGCTTGAATTATGTAATTGGCAGGTTTCAGCTAGCTGAAATCAATACAATGATATGAATTTTAAAATAATACAAAGAAGGTTTGTGAATTACAGAAACTATATTAGCGTTAGGATTAAAAAATGTAACAAGTGAATAAGAGCAGAGCAAAGTGTAAAAGTGACAATTCCCAAGAAGAGATAGTTTAGTATTTAAGCAAAAACAGTATATGAAAACTATAGTCCATAAGTAAAAATCTAAATCAAACGCTATTTCCAAAAAACAAATGTAAATCGTAATTGCTAGGTAACGAGACAGTCAATTGTTGATATTCACCAATGTGTAGAGCATCGATGAAAGTAATTTTCGTTGTGACATCTCATCCCAGTGAACAGGAATCGACCCAGCAAGATTTCAACAGGTGCGTCTATCAGTGCGATTAACTTAGGAGTCCCTCTAGAGTAGCAGAGACGTCGGCCAGCCTGGGTGGAGAAATTTTAACCAACATGTCGTCACCAACGGTGTTATTGGCGTGGCCTCACTAAAAAATTATCCAGCGCACCGAGCTCTCCGTTGAGCTTTCCTTAAAATTGTGGTTTGAAGCCGATTTTGCAAGTTTTGACGGAAATAGGACAATTGCACATCAGAGCATCGGGTTACGTCACTGAAACAAAACCAGGTTATCCAGAAATTACGTCACATAATTTCCATTATATTTACTTTGTTTTTTTGCTATTGTTGGTGTTTTTTAAATTCAATTAACGCTAATTTCTTGGACGTGCAGACCATTTTGTGTACAGTCAATTTTAAGGTTAAAGAGTGTCAAATACGAATTCAAGCATCTGCCATACTAGTGAATTTATTGTACACAAAAGCATATGTATTACAAAGTTAATGAACCCAGCCTTGAGACGAGAGTTTTTCCTTATGCTACACCGGAGCTTAGCTTTTATTAATTGCAAATAGATAGAATACAGAGAGCAATAAGCCGTGTATTGAGTAAATCTTTATTACAGCGTTTTTAATTGGACCTGAGTTTGGCATACAATTCTTGATTAAAACTATTTGATTTATAAATTGTGGTGATTTGCCCTATTTATGATTTATATTTTACTAAAGTCTTATATTGACTTGAGGGCATCATTACAGTATATCAATCTTAATCCTTAGATGATGTTTAACATGTATTATGTGAAATTAATATACTGTGACTAATTAGCTTGACGTTGAGACACTTTTACGAAAGTGTCGGGGTTACCTAGACGCATCGGTAAGCCGAGCCTGCAAAACTCGCAGTTGTGTTGTTATTGGTAACTTTATTTCTCCACTTCGCTGGTTGGTTGGTTGTATTAATGCATTGGAGTTGTGGGATGATGTACATATATCCGAGTAACTCATTAGAAAACAACAGGGAGTACTAAATTTAAATTTGCCGCTTAAATCTAGTGTGTTCATGTTTTTACCAGATTTAGTGAAATTCTCAAATTTAGGGGCTTTCACCGCAGACACGCCCAAATCTAGTGACTTATAAATCTAGGGACTTTATCTAGTTACATGTACTTTCTTGTGGAACACCCTGTATGTTGGTAATACTGCTCTGTAGACAGGGATATGCATATACATACCTTTACACGTGTTACAGAGAGACGAACTATCCTCAGGGCTGTGAGGTAAATGTGAAAGGGTGCAGGGCTAGAACTGGTACAAACCCTCTTCTACTGTTTGCCGGGACTGGCGGTGGATCTCCAGGTGGGAGCCTCGTGGTCGTAGTGGTAGCTTAATTTCTCATGAAAGTATCCTGGTACAGGTAATTCGTGCCCTTAATTAATACTGGTGGTAAATTTGGCCTGGTGCACGGCGCATTCGCACTGCTTTACGGTTACCTCGTGACTCTCGTTAGGAATGCAGGAAAAGGTGGTGGAACCCTCAGGGGATGTCGTATTTAGGTGCTTTCATACAACATGCCACAACAATATGGGGAACAATTATAAGGGGTATCTTCATGTGCTTTCGTACAGCAAGCCACAAACATACTAAAGAGAATGGTTATAAGGGGGAATATTTAAGTGCTTTCCTACAACAATCCGCAATCATGCTTTCTTTTCCGTTTTGTGCTGTGAACCAACAAACACCGTTGCGCTTAGTGGCTTTTCAAGCTGTGGGTTATTTTGGGCCTTATTGCCTCATGGTGAAGTTTTAGATGGAGTTTAACTCTCGCCCTTCTCCAGATTTTGGCTTTTTAGCGACGGTTTTGGGAGTTGGTCTTCTGTGCCTTGTTGGCGGATTAAGCGGAGAAATCTTGTGAAAAAGCAGAGCTGTCCTAGGTCCAGAATTGAGCCGTTAGTATCGGGTCCATACTCTGCTTTTCATCATGGTTTGCACCTGAAACGCCCGCTGGAAGTTTAACAGCGGCCCCTCGTGTTCTTCACGTGCTGATCATGTCAACGCGACTTTAACCCAGTTAGCAGAGATCTGCAAGTGTTCACGCATAGAGCTAACTACAGCGTCTTGACAGAAGTAGCCCTCCTGACGAGGAAAGGTTTCACCTTTAACCTGCTATATGTGGTTTTAACTTTTAAACATTGTTAAGCTAAGTGTATCTGATGGCCGATTCGATAGAATTTCTTCAGAATTCTTCGAACTTTACCGTTGCTTTGTGCTATTAATCTTTGATCTCTAACCTCCCGTTTTGGTGCATTTCATGTACAACTCCGAGGCGATCGCGCATCAGGCTTTGCCGGAATTTAATTTGCCAACCAGTTATCATATTCAGTTTCAGAATCTAAATTCAATATTTAATCTAAGTGTGTACTGTGTTCGTGGATTAGACGTAAGTATGTTTGTAATTTTGCAGTTAATCGGTTATTATTTGTGCGAATTATTATAAGTACAATAATTTTAGCGTTGTTGTTTAATGTGTGCAGCAGGAGTACTGTAGAAAATGACATGTAAGTACCCTCTTGTACTAGCTATTATACACTGTGATTGCATTTGAATACTAATGAATCACCTGAGCGATTTAACTAAATTAATACTTTTTCGTACTTTTTTAAAAACAAAAACCGACCTACGATCTAAGTCTAAAAATTTGCAAAATTTTAAGCTATCATACACTTTAATCGGTCCAGTATCTTTGGAGGAGATAGCAAACAAAGATACATACGTACAAATAAAGAAAGAGACCACCGATTTTATGGTATAGACTAGTGAATCACCCGAGCTACGCTTCGCATCGCTAATCAGACCATAAGTATCTCGACTCCAGCGCCACATACCGGGTCCGTTTATTATGTAAAAATATTTATTCCAAGTAACTAATATTTATTTTGAATATTAGCCAAATCGGACGGTAAATACAATTTATCGAAATATCTCGACCCCAGCGCCACCTATTGTAAAATGGTTGTTTATAAAAACCGGCCTACGATCTCAGTATAAAAATTAGCAAACTTTTAAGCTATCACAAAATTTAATCGGTCCAGTATCTTTGGAGGAGATAGCGAACAAAGATACATACATACAAAGAGACCACCGATTTTATGGTATAGGATTATACACTGTTACTGTTTACTTGCTTTACTGCAACCCTTTTATCTCGAATTATATTGCGATAGACTGCCATTTTTGAGTTTCTCGTTTCTATCTGTGGAAATTTGTTATATAAAGACTTGTTGGCGATCACAATATTTAGTGTATTTTTGTAACCTTTTGTAAAGAACTGCACGCTGGGCTGTCTCCACTGTCTAACTAACCGGCGCCTTAAATGTACCCATGTGGTTTCGTGATAATTTAAGAAAGGATACGAGTCAAATTTGCTAACGACTTCAAAAATTCATTTCGGTTGTTTTAAATACTGTTTAGTGTTTAACCCTGTTAAAAATTTGTTAAATTTTTGTAATTTTTTTAGCTAAAACTTGGGCCAGAAACTTAAAGCACATCGTTCGGTCAACAAGCTCAAAATCACAATTCAGCGTTTTAAATGGCATGCTCGAGACCATTAACCTAGCATTCCACAACAACCTCAGCAATATGTAGGTGTAGGACGACTGAACGAAATGCCACATTTTATTTGTTTAATTTGTTTGATCCAACAATGTTAAAATGTATGTATATAGGGAATAGGTTTTAAATAATAGAGCAGTATTAATTTTGACGACTTTTTTCACTCAACATCTACAATGTGTATGCTTTTCCAGCCATTAGTCCCTGATGCTGTGGACCGGCATACCCTCAACCATTATCTCAGGGGATCGTTTCCCAAGCCATAACTATTGGTCAATGCGATTGTAGACCGGCGACCTCTTAATATTAACGTTTACTACAAAAAGTTGCTGATACTGGAACTGAAACGCTAAAACAACAAATACAAAAGAATGAGGTCACCCTTAAGAACATTAAAGACGAAAGAGGAAACATATTAAACAAAGAAGAAGGGATTATGCAAAGGTAGAGACGAGATTTCCAGAAACTATTAGAAGCAGACAACGAAGACGCCGAGCATGCAGCACAAAATGAGGCAATGAGAGAAGAAGAGAGAAAGAGAAAGGAGAGGAAAGACGAAGAAGCAGATATAACTAAAGACAAATTAGAGAAAGCTATAAGTACGCTAAAAACAAGCAAAGCAGCAGTACACAATGGAATTACAGCTAAAATGATAAAGCATGCAGAGGAAACGGCGAAAGAAACACTACTAGAAGTATTCAAATTAAGAAAAGTCGAGTATGTCACGCCAGATGGAAGTAAACGTTATAACTCAAGAACGACACAAAATATCAGGGCGATTTTTCGCCAGTGTGCTTGGAATATTATTGTGAAGAACTGATAAGTTTCTGCGCGGGATGGTCGCTTGTATTTGTATGTGTTTTTCCATTTGTATGCGAACTGCTAGTAAAAAACGTCAAGCAATTACTTAGCTACCCAGTCACGGAGTTGAAGGGACACACCGCCGGACTTTGGAACCTGAACTAGCAAGAGCAAGTCTCCATCCCGACAAATTTTTTTTAAAGTTATCGAAAGATGCCGATGCAAATTTCTATCCCTTGTCACCTTTAAATATGAGATGTCATCATATTGGCGCTCTTGGCTAACGGCATTCGTGAATCGACGATTCAATTTTAAACCGATTTCCTCCGTCGTACATCTGGCCGATTATAACATAATATAGCAGAACTCGAAAGCACGGCCTGCTCCATGCTATGCCTAGTGCAACACTATCCTAAAAATGACCCCAAGAGACTACAAAGCTTCGAAAATAGTTGCTTGAAACGGAAACATGCTTTATGTTATTTGCTTATATGTTTAGGTATTAATTTCAACTCGTATCTTTATGGTAGATCGTGAGATCCAAATTTGTACGTAGCGTTATTCAGTAGCGATATACTTCTATACATACAGCTTTGAACTGGACATTTTAAGATGTTAAATTGATCATTGTCAGCGTTTTTTGCAAACTACACATGAACCTACATGTTATTTTCTTCCAAAGTTTTGAAATTCCTGACTTCTGAAATACAGGCCACTTGTTCGAACAGAACGAAATAGTAATAAAATAATTGTTGTGGAGCTTCAGCACCCACAAATTTTGGACTCTAGTTCGGCACACAAAAATAATAAAATCAAATTAAAAGAATCTCTTTCGACTGCTTTTCCTTGAACTTTGCCAGAAGATAAAATATCAACGTTTTCACATTTTTCATAATATAGATTAGTTTATTCTGTTTCCATTCTCGCGATTCTATTGCGTGTATATAATTTCACACAACAGAAATATTCAAATTGTTGTACAATGCCACTGCGTTTGAAAGAAATAAGCAACTTATGTGAAAGAGTTTAAAATAAAATGCAAACATTCTTCCAAAATTAAAAAAAAAATCAGAATTTTAGTTTCACTGAGATACTGAAAATATTTGCGTTCATTTATTATCATTGGCTTTAAACAGTTGTGATTTAAAAAAATTACAGCTTCCATATAACTGCTCAGAAAAACCTTTTCCCTATTGTTCATACTCCACTACATACTGGTGTAGTTACAATTTTTTCCGTTAAACTGTTAAATCCTTTTTATCTTCTGACATGATTTTCTAATTTCAGAGAACTAATTTTGGGCAATTAATGGTAGTAGGTTGCTTCAATTATAAACTGATAACATCTATCCTATCGTCAAAGTAGCATTGATATTTCTAAACAAGGATCTAGAGAAAATATGTTGCGGATGCAGCTACTATATCACAGTTTAAAAAACAAAATCTCATCAAGTTCCATTACACTGTTTTCGAAGAAAAGGGCCTAATAACGTTAGTTACTTAATCAATATTGATATAAGTATCGTATTTTAGCTTTTAATTACATAAAGAATGCACAATTGAAGTATTAGATACCCTTCTTGAAATGCCCTAGTATACAAAACGATAGAAACTACCATAAATTGAGAAACTTTGTGTTTTAGATAGTCTTGATTTGTGTACTTGGTACATTTTAAATGACAGATGAAACACACATAATTGCTCTTTCAACGCATTCAACACTTTGCTCCTGTTTTTATTACTGTCCCGCTTCCTTTTCGGGAAGGCATTGTATATGATCAAATGTGGCAACACCGCACTTGCTTTGGTTATCTTCGCTAATTTGCTTAGTTTTCAAGTTAGCATTTGCACGGAGAACTGACGTTCTGTGTTCGTTTTACCAGCAGTTGTAAATTAGACAATATCTTCAATTCGAATTTCGAACATTAATAAACAGGTAAGTGTTCATCATGACTAAGTAATGAACATGGATATTGCTGAATCGGGTTGCTGGTTACCTTAAAAGCGTTTCAAATGTTTCTGACGCGCAACTGACGTTCTGCACTTCGGTAAACAAACTAACTTTGACGTTTGACCATTCATATGTTGTTTCTTGTGCTGTGATGTCCAAAAGTCACAATTTGACGTTATATTCATTTATAATCAACAATTTTCTGTTGGCTACGTCTTATTTGCAATTTGAAGCATGTGCTTAGTACACGAAAAACTGGCAATGTTTAAAAACCTGCAATAACCAAAATTTATTTTTTTGGGAAATTTGAATTTTAGAAACGTAAGAATAGATGTTTCAAACAGAAAAATTAAATTTCACTAGTTTTTGTTTCGTTTAAATCAAATGCGCTGTCTTAATTATTATACCTTGTTATAGTAAATAAAAATAAAATGTTCAATATTTCAACACTGTAGTGCTTTAGGGGATTTACCATTCACTAATTCTCGTATGACAATACGCCAGGCGTCATCAATAACACAAACAATAATTTTCTCTGGACATTTCATTCCTAAAATATGTCCGGATAATTTCAAACTAGTGTTGATATAATTGTCCAAACTTTTGTTTACAGTTAATTGGCCATATACTATTTCGGTAGAAATTGTGATGTGGAAGAAATGAATAAGCGAGTAGACAAAAATTATAATAGCAACGCCCAAATTACTAAGCATCATCAATATTAGGAAAACGGTACTAGGGATAAAGACAATCATTACAGAAACTTATTGTGTATAAACATTTGAAAAACTGTTTTGTGTCGGCGTTAAATGGAAGTACACTTTGCATTTGACATATGCAATTTTCGGGACTCCATTACACCCATGAAATTTATATCGTCCCCTTCTTTTCAGAAATGTAGGTCAATGTGCTATTCCATTCCGTCTTGTGTGCAAAGTTGGCATTTCTGAAGTTCAGTACTGTTGCTAGAAAACCTCCACCAATTTGCATTATAATATGCTTCTCCAATTTTCACTAAAATGACACAAACCTCATATTAAGCCCACTCTAATATCTTTGTAAGGGTTGAGAATTGAACCTGTGTTTATATGAACTTTTACTGTCAGTTTGTGACGTAGAATCCGTCATTAAAATATGGCCAAGCATTTTAGTTACACCCTGTATATCCAGAGTCCGGCAACGATGTCAAGTAGAAGATGCATCTAAAAGTATGAAAGTTGCATAACATTTCTTTACTTATATAAAAGTTGTAGGTACTAAGATGGTGCACATTAGTAAAACATACAGGGTGGCTCAAGAGTGTAGCGAGCTAAACATTTTTTTTATATGAGCGCCCTATATTTAGGTTTAATATAAAGTTGTGTGGGTCTAAACTTAACTGATTTGAGATGATGATTATTGAAAAAAAGGTTACCAACAAATTGTTTTTTGTGAATTACTTTACGAATGTGAAATGTGCCTCTGGCATTAATGCTATACAGGGTGCTCAAAATTTGCAAATTTAATAATTTCGGTTTTTTAAACGAAACACCATGTATTTTTAAAACTCTTTTTAATGAGCGTTCTTATATCTTATTTCATACTGCTAAATTCAACGGTTCATTTTATTATACTCGAGTTTAAACATAAAAAACAATTTTAACCTGTTCTAAGATGATGTATTTAAAGGGATAAGAAACAAACACCTTTAAAATACGAGTAATAGGTTATGTTACTCTTGGGTTTAATGCGGAATACATTGCCAATTTATTGAAAAAAAGAACAAAAAGCTGAGCTAAATATACTGCTGGCACGGCGAAAGTTTGCTTCGTGCGGCGCAGGTACGATCGTACATTCGGTAGTGATCGGCATCTTAAACAACACCCAAATACGTTACCAAAGGCGGCGTAAAATTTAAGTTACGCAAGGCTATTAATCACACAGTTATTCAGTTATTCATTTTTGACTTATTGTGGAGTCCAATAAAACGACTAGGTATTTGCATTTAAAAAAATTATCTACCGTGCCTTGGGCCATAAAAGATTCTTTATGCTCTTAACTAACTATTAACAGGTATTTACATTTTAATAACTTATGGTTATGGAAAAGAACTCGCCCAAAACCTGAAAAACAAACCATAAATAAATAATAGCTTATTAAAATAAATAAATTCTACAGTTAGAAGAAACGCGCATTTTATATGCAGAAGCACATCAGCTCCAATAATTTTTAATTTTATTTTATTCGGTCCACAATAAATTGAAATTTAAAATTTATATAATTCAATAGTCACTAAACCAGTTACTTTCGTCTTCTGTGTCATCTACTAGCTAATTTCGTGTTCAGTTACTTTGTTGCAGCATTTTTGCCAGTTTTATTGTGTCACTGTCGCTAGTTCTTCATCTAACAATGTTTTAACATCATTAAACTTAAATGTGGTATTTCTTCTTGCCACTTTATTTCTTACTTGAGCCCAAATTAACTTATTCTGGTTTAAGTCAGGGTGATAGGGAAGTAGCCGCAGTACCTCGTGCCCTTCACTACGTAAAATGGAACCAAATGTATATGTAATATGTTGTTTTTTGTGAATCTTTAGTATTTCGTAAAATTCTAGTTTGAACATTTGAGGAACAAAACAATTTTTCTTTCTGTTATCCACTTCACGATATCTGCCTTTTTTGAGTTAGTTGTAGGGGCACGATCAATTTGAACATTATGGTATGGTGCGTTATCAATTACCAAAATTGACTGCGAAGGTAACTTTTGGCAGAAGTTTTTCGTGTAACCATTTTTCGTAGTTGGCTGAGTTCATTTCATCACGGTAGTCTCCACCTTTACTTCCTGTCTTAAATACTAGATTACAGCCTGGCAAAAACCTATTTCACCACCAGCGTGAATCACAATCATTCTTGATCCTTTCGAAATATTGCACAAGAGTCCATTTATACTGTCATCACTCCATGACTTTTAGAATGTGTATGTCCACTATGAACATACCTTTCATCCATGTACACAATCGAACGATTTGATTCCCGGTAGTATTTTACTTGTAAATACGTATTTAATTCTTAAAGCCTTGACGTCGTCTCTTTCTAGTTATTAAAAGTTTTATGTTATTCTGAGTTCGATGCCATTTAAACAGAATGTCCTTTAAAATAACACCCAAAAATGTGGTTCCACCATTCCAACCTACATCCTCTCCAAGTTTACCACGTAATTTACCAATTGTCACTCTTGCATCTTCTGTTTTATGATAATTGAACATATATTATATTGCGAAAATCGCCTTTTTCATAATCTTCTAAATCCGTTACAGGAGATTCACGTGGGCGTTTCTGACCCGGAATAGAAAATTTTGTTTTGCTATATTGAGCTGGACCTTCTTTGATAATTGTTGCCGCTGATCTCACAGCTGATACAGCTTCTTTAAGTTGTTTTAATGTATCGGAAGAATTGAAGTTTATTTAAATAATAATACACATTGTATATCACTTCGCGCGTTTGACTGTATTACTTGTTCGTGTTTATCTAAAGTCGAACTCATTTTTTTCAAACCGTGTCGCTTGAGATTGACAATAGCAAAGGGAACTGCGCCGTTAAGAGTGGAGAATAATACTAATTTGCGAATATATTGTTATGGTTTATATTAGTTGTTGTGGATATTATTTAATTGTGTATAAAATAAATGATTCTATCACATATGGGTCGGGCCTCTACATCCTTATTGGAAATACATTTGCTATCAGATTGACCATCCTGTTATTATTTTTAATTAATTTAATTGTAAACGCTTTGTATAATGCCAATTTAACTACTCGGATTGTTACAATACTGAATATTATTTAACTAATGGGAAATCAATTCAAATATGGTGATTCAACCTCACAACTCACAAAACAAGTTCGCTATAATTCGACAATTATTTCTGATTACGTAATTACGGCGTTGCCTGGGTGATAACAATTGTAGTAAGTAAATACATGTCACAAATTAAAAAAAACTCAAATAACGCTTCTGTCGGAAGTGCACAAGAAACCGACGCCATGCTTGGAATGCACTAAATCCAATCTTTTAGGACGAACTTTCTTGACCTTTATGTTGCTTCTGGAATATAAACTAAGGTTTAACTCAAGCCTCAGCAAGTCCCACGATGTCTGGGGCTCTCTTTTTTCGTTGACCTGCAGATACAAGCCGCTGAACTCCCTGCAGAACGACTCATGTAGATCAACTGCTGCGAAAGCACCTTCAATTCAACCATTGTCTAACACCTAGCGCACGAGGCTCCAATTGCACTGCTTGGCCCTCGTACACAATCTCGACAAACCAGCCTTTTTAAACTTCTGCAGATGTGCTACGAGTTAATGCACTCTACTACAGCACACCCAAAGGATATATAATTAATTTTAAAACACACTGAATTGGGAAAGGGTATTTATTCACGTATTAACAATTATTTATTGGGGAAGCCAAAATTAACAACACTTAACACACCTTGGCTTCCTGTCCCCGATTGATTGATTGTCTTCGATATTACATTTCCAAGTCTACTCTGATTACATTTTGTTCAATTCAAGGCTAACACTTTTTTTAATATTGTTTTTTTACAATTATCAAGGCTAATGCTATTTTACACTATTTATACTATCAAGACTTAAAATGTGTTCTTAGCAAAATATTGCAATCGTTTCATAATGCAATTGGCAGACAAATGCATGAATAAGGAATGCATTTAGTGATAAAAGGAGAATGTAGGTAATTGGAGTCCATGACGGAATTTTATTAAACAGTATTTAATTGAGTATTGTTGTTACCCATTGGGTATATGAGTAAGTAAAGTCGTTAACCTCGGAATAATTGTCTTTGATTAGTGAATTTTTTTAAATTTTCTGGAATATGTGTCATAGTGCTTTGAAGTAGACTAATAGCAATTTCAGAAAAACTGCTGTACTTAAAACGAAAATAATACAGTAGTTAGTTAACGAACAATATTTTGGAACTAATTTTGTAACGGGAAACCTTGGATAACGGAAGTTCCTTGCGTCGCCAGTGGTACCAGCTGTTTACGGCGTTTGAGAAATTAAAAAAAAATCTGTGCGCAGCCGACCTTCAGGCAAACTCTCGTCGTGCGATATGTATCAATCTCCAACTACAATTGAAGGAAGGGCACAAAGTGGACCTGATATTTCAATAAACTTAAAAATTTCATCAGAGAGAACTTTAAAATTGAGACGTCGTCGGCAGGTATACATATGTGCGGTACTGTGGTACGGTGACACAATTGTATAAACGTAGTAAATGTAAAGTTAAACATAGCTAAAACTATTGAGAGCAGCAAACTAGGTAGTGTGTACAAACTTTTTCTGATACTCTTAAAAATATGAAAAACACAGATATTGTGTCTGTTGCAAACGATAATAATAGGTCCTGTTCAAGCGTTGTTTATAATAACCGCTTTGCACCATTGATAATAAAACCTAAAATTGCGAGTCAAAATAGCAGTACAAAAAAAAAAACAAGTCGATACGCAAAAAGTAAACCCATCGGATTTGTCTATGTCTATAGTAATAAAAACAATTAATGTAGATTTGGAGTTGTTGCTGTTTGTGCACCCATATTCCCTAACGTTTCGCAAGACCTTGCAGCTTGCACCATCAGAGTGAGAGTCGCACTAAGAACTGAAGGTTGGTGTGGAGTTATTTATAGTCCTCTGTCCCAGGTGCGCGGAATTACGTAACGCTGATTGGTCGTTCAATTGCAACGTAATCCGTGGAGCGTGCACGTATGACGCGTAGTGGTTAAAATGCTCTAGATCGTGTATCACCGGTGTCCACGTTTTACTAAGCTTAAAACCATCTTCCCTGTTTATATTATTTGGGTTTTGCTATTTCTATGGCTTCACGTATTAGTCGCGGCAAATAGTGACGTATTCTGACAAGTACTCTGGCGTACTCAAATTCTAAGGTGGGCCCATTTGTAAACGTATGCTCAGCTACGGCTGATTTTGTGATGTTTTTGTGTTTGCAATCGCCTTTATGTTCTTGAAGTCTTAGATCAACGGAACGTCCAGTCTGTCCAATGTAACTCGTGCCGCAAGAACAAGGAATGTGATGTACCTAGCGGTTTTTAAACTTGGAATTTTGTCTTTTACCGATCTGAAGCCGTTACTCAAAGTTTTCTTGCTCGTGAACACAGTTTTGATGTTGCATGGTTTCAGGACACGTAATATCGAGCCTTTAACGTAAGGTAGAAATGCTAAGCCTTCCAAAGGTGGAGATTATTCTTTAGCCTTTTGTGTCATGGTCTTTTCTAGCGCTTTTCGAATGGCGGTAGTTGTGTATGCATGGAGAGGCTTATCACCACGTTAATTAGTACAGCAACTAAATAGTTCAGAAGAGCTTACCCTTTGTTGCACATCCTTCCGGGAATCATGAGCGACCAAAACCTTTACCAGGTCGCGATCGATTCCTCGCCTCGGCTGCCTCAACCAAAGCTTGCGTGAGAAGAAAGCAACTCGAATTCTAAAAGTTGAGAAACGCTCTTATCGCGTTTGTAAAATTAAATTTCTTCGCGGCGACCTTCGAAAGATAGAGATGCGAGCGTGACTATTTATATTAGAGATGCGGAATCAGATTTGAAGACGTAGTTCACAAGGAACGCCAAAATAAAACGTGGCGTTACAGCTATCTAACCTGACTTGATTCAGTTTTCTAACTGCAAACATGACTTACCTTTAGATGTAAAAAATAAGAGTAGGGTTTGCTGTTAGACATAGTAATTATTGACCATAATAAAAAAAAACGGAAAATAAAATAGGGCATGATTGCAGAATATTAGAAGAATTAGAGTGATCAATTTAGTATGATAACTCTTAACTGTACTTATAACAAAATTGTAGAAACATTTTTGGTTTATTTAATAATGTCATCTATTTATATTTAAAAATGCTGTAGTATCTATTCAAATTCCGTATTTTGTTTTTGTTTTAGGCACTTCATAGAGAGAAAAATTAATTCATATCCATTTATTGCACTGGTGTCTTCAATACTGGCTACAATTTCAAAACAAAATGCTTACAAAGCGAGACGTGGCTTTTTGACAACGACGACAGCTGATAGTGTAGACTTGAAAAGATTCGTCAAAGAAAACACCAAATTAGTGCCAAATCATACATGACATAAACAACTATAATTAGCCTTCTGGCTGATAACAGCAGTAATCCATTACCACCTAATGAAGTCTCTGCGCCCAAGTTTCCAGAAATTACTTGCTTCCAATCCTCTTCTGAAAGAGCACATTAGCTGCCACATCGAAGGGGGCTTCAGCTGCAGCTTTTGTGTTTTCCACTCGGCACTGGAGTTTGAACTGCAAGAACACTTAAAATCTCATAATAGTCTCGGTAGTGAGAAATTGCAGAATGAGTTTCCATACAAATGCTTAAGCTATGACTTCATTACCATGGATAAGACTTCGTTTAAAGAACACAGAGTTTTTCATTCGGGCGAGAAACTGCACTTCTGCAATACGTGCAATTTTAAGACTACCTACTCATTCAATCTTCGTCGGCACATGAAGGTCCATATGGGAGTGAAGTCCTTCAGGTGCACTAAGTGCTGCTACGGCGCCCCAGATATGGCAGCCTTGAAGACGCACTCGTGCAACCCCACAGGGGACAGGCTACACAACTGTCCCAAATGCTTATATTCGGCCTCCAAGAGGATTCTCTTGAAGAACCACATGGCGAGGGCACATACGGACAAGTCGTTGCACCCATTTAGCTCTGCAAAAAGACATTTAGATGGCGACAAGGTGGAATGTGTGATAAGTTTAAACAAATACGGTTCAATGTTCAAAAAGTATAATTTACAACACAACCAGCTACAGCTTAAGGTTTACACACTAGTGAAGTTAGTTAACAGGAAGTAGTACATTAAACAACAGAAAAAGTGGGAGGTATTACCAACTTATCAAAAAACTAAACATAATAAAACAATAATTTGAATGTAACTTATGTAACTTTAATACTTCCTCCCAAAATATTGTTCATATGATATTAAACCTAGCATCTCACGGATCTTCTCAAATCTCACGCGCTGTAAGGGTTTGGTAAAAATGTCTGCCACTTGATTTACCCCATCTACATGCTGCACGTCAATTTCTCCTTCATTATATTTTTCTCGCACAAAATGGAACTTTATTTCGATGTGTTTAGATCTCTTGTGGAACGCTGGGTTTTTCACTAGTTTGAGGGCACTCGCATTGTCCATTTGAAGTGCTGGAATCAGTTGTAGCTCACTTACGTTACTAAGCAAACGTTTCAGCCACACAACTTCCTTGGCGCCTTCACTGGCTGCGATATACTCGGCTTCTGTGGTTGAAAGAACAACACTTCTCTGTTTTTGACTCATCCAGCTGACAGCTGCACCAGAATATTTGCAGACAACGCCAGTTCTTGAGCGTCTTGTATTTACATCCCCTGCGTAGTCTGCATCACTGTACGCTTCCAATTCGCCTATCTTATGGTTGGGTTGGAAAAACAACCCAAAATCTGGTGTACCTTTTAAATATCGGAAGATGCGCTTGACTGCTTGCCAACTTGAAGCCTTGGGATGTGCCAGAGATTCTGACACCAAGCTGACAGCAAATGTGATGTCCGGCCTTGTTGCTACCGACAAATACATTAGGCTGCCCACTGCTTCTCGGAATGGCACTTCCGTACCAAGATCAGGATCTGCTTCGTCCTGCTGCACATATCCATCACAAGGAGTAGTCACAGCATGGGAATCGGCCATGTTGAAGCGTTCTAGGATCCTCCGAATGTATGCCTGTTGACCTATAAAAATATTGCCATTAGGGGATTTCAAAAGTTGTATGCCTAGAAAACAATCTAGTGCATTCGTGGTAATTTTAAAATCTGTTTTTAATTCACTTATAAAATGTTCTATTTCGATACTGTTATTTCCCGTTACCAGTCCATCGTCAACATAAACTGCCACTATAATTTTGTTTTTACAGGTTTTTCTAACGAACAAACACGGATCAGCATCACTTTGCATAAAGTTCTGCTTCTTGATCATAAAATTAACCAGACGCTTGTTCCAGCATCGAGGTGCTTGCTTCAGCCCATACAAACTTTTATTCAGCTTGCAAACTCGCCCAGATCCATCATCGAAGCCCTCGGGTTGCTTCATGAATACTTGTTCTTCCAGATCCCCATATAAAAATGCTGTCTTCACGTCAAACTGCACCAGACCAAGTTTTTCAGATGCTGCCACACTCAGTACCGTTCTCACTGTGTCAAAACGTGCCACTGGACTGAACGTTTCCTCGTAATCTATACCATGCGTTTGTGCGTAACCTTTTGCTACCAGTCTTGCCTTGAACCGCTCCAATGATCCATCGGGTTTTATCTTCACCCGCAACACCCAACGGTTTCCTATTAATTTTTGACCCTGTGGCAAGTCCACCAAGTCCCACGTGTTGTTTTCTTCCAGCGAAGCCAACTCTTCGTGCATTGCACTCGTCCAATTCTGCTTCTCGTCTGAATGCATTGCCTCAGCATACGTCAGGATCGGGAGGTGTTCTGCAAACATCACATAGTCCTTCAAATAAACCGGCTTCTTTGTGGTTCGTTTGGAAAGCAATGTCGCAGCTTCCTCACCACCTTCCGCCACATTTTCTGCTGCAACAGGTTCGACTGATGCCTCCGGCTCTTCTGCTTCTTCAAAAGCTTCCTCCAGAACATGCTCATCCTCTCGAATCTGTTGCTGCTGCTTTTTATGAATTTCTTCGCTGCTGGAAATTACAATCTGCATTTGTGTAGCTTCAACTTCTTTTTCTTGCCGCATGTCAGGTGAAACTAGTGGGGATTTCTTACCTATAACGTTTTCTGGTTTAAAAACCACATCGTGACTGGTCACGACTTTATTCTTTTGGTTTATCCATATTCTGAACCCGTCTTTTTCCCCACAGTACCCCACAAAATGACCCGCAACACTTTTCATGTCCCATTTCTGCCGATGTTGCTTTGGCAGGTGAACAAAACACTCGGTTCCAAAAATTTTAAAGTGATTCGGTTTCACAGCTTCTTTCTTATACCATAATTCATACGGTGTCTTGTTGTCCTCAGGAGTGGGCCCCGTTCGGTTCAGGATATATGCAGCAGTATTTACAGCCTCAGCCCAAAGTTTAATTGGCAAGTTCTTTGTATGAATCATAGATCGAGCGCTTTCAACAAGCGTTCGATTTTCCCTTTCTGCAGCCCCGTTCTGCTCTGGCGTGTACGGCATTGTTGTTCGCAGATTAATGCCCTTGGAATTTAAAAACACTTTTACACTGGTGTTATTAAATTCTGTCCCTCCATCACACACAAGTTCTTTCGCGATGTGTCCTGCTGTCGAAAGTTCATTAATAAAGGTTTTTACGCATTCCGGCACTTCCGATTTTTGTTTTAGAAAAAACACCCGTCTAAATTTGGTGTATTCGTCCTTGAAGCACAAAAAATATCTCGCACCGCCAATCGAACATTGCTGCATTGGGCCGCAAACATCTGCGTGAGTGCGTTCGCCAGCCACTGTTGCTCGATCCTTGCGTAGTCCGAAGTGCGTTCGGTGTTGCTTACCAAGGGCGCAACCATCGCAGAACTCTTCGTCAACTTCGACTGAAATTCCATGCTTTTCTAAACACTTCTTCACGTGGCGTTTGTTTTGATGCGCCAACCGTTCGTGCCACAATTGCAGTGTGTTTGTTTTTGCTGCAACAAAAACTTCCTGTAGAATACCAGGCCCGCTTACACGCATATTTAATTCGTACAACCCCTTAGAAGTCTTTTTACCAGTTAACCGCACTTCACCGTTCTTCAGAAATTCGCAAGCTTTTCCTGTGGCTCGGAACTCGAATCCCTTGTTGACGGTTTGACCAATCGAAAACAGATTTCTGCCAATATTGGGTACATACCACACATCCTGAAGATAGTTGCGTTTCCAACTGCCGTTTACTTTCATTTCTACATTTACAGTACCTTGACCATTCGCGTAGATAATTTCAGAATTTCCCACCTGAATCTGCTGTGGTGTTTGAAATTCTTCAAAACTTGAAAAATAATCCTTCCTTGATGTCATGTGCGCTGTTGCACCAGAATCCGCCAACCACGCATCCGATTCTTTTGCGCCCCCTACAGCCCTGCTTACAAATGCGTCGCCAGCTGGTTTAAAATGCCTGCTTCTTGAATTGGTGGCGCCCTCTGGCGGCTTCGTATTGCACTGTTTTGCAAAATGGCCGTATTTCCTGCATTTGAAACATTTCGGCCCTTTCTTGTGTTTTTCATCTTTCTTACCGGATTTCGCCACCAGGGCTGTCGAACTACCTCCTTTTTCAGGCAACCGCATTTCTATGAGGCGAAGTCGTTCTGTTAATTTATTTACGGTTCTCTCATCCAGTGGAACCGACTCCCAAACGCTCTTAAATTCAAAATACTCACGGGACAGCGTTGACATAATACGGCTCATTAGCAAAAGATCTGGTAGCTGTGTTTGGACTAGTTTCTTCAGCTCGTCGTTTAGTTCACTGAAGTTCCTCTGAAGGCGGGATATATGAGTTGTGATGTCCTCCGTTGGATCCTGCTCGCTGCTAAAAAACTGCTCCATGAGTCTGTCAAGACGCTGGCCTGAGCTTTGTTCGTATACAGATACCAATTTGTCCCACATTTGTTTTGAAGTTTCACACGTGGCAGTCAGGTCGACGTTAGCATCGTTCATCGCACTTACAATTATCAATTGAGCCAAAGCGTCGCTTTTCATAAAAGCCTTCGACTCCGTTGTGTAAACTGCACGATCTGCTCCATCTTCTGCTGGCTCTTTTGGATGAATACGTGTACCCCTTACGACTTCCAGAACATCGTTATGCCTCAACAATAACTCAACCTGTCGTCGCCACCTGCTCCAATTACTAGCGCCTTCTAGCTTATCTATCTGTGTCTTGAAATCTCCCATTTTCCGTCGTTTCTTTTTATTTAATAACGATGTAAATGTAGATATTCAGCGCGTCACCGAACGCGATACTTTCGAACACTTCACACGAGTCTCACTTCAACAAAATGTGCACGTGATCAGTTCCGTACTTGCAGAAAACAAAAAACAGTTATAAGCGGCGTGGGCACATAACCTGATAAGTTTAAACAAATACGGTTCAATGTTCAAAAAGTATAATTTACAACACAACCAGCTACAGCTTAAGGTTTACACACTAGTGAAGTTAGTTAACAGGAAGTAGTACATTAAACAACAGAAAAAGTGGGAGGTATTACCAACTTATCAAAAAACTAAACATAATAAAACAATAATTTGAATGTAACTTATGTAACTTTAATAATGTGCTTCAACAGCGAATCCATATCAAGTTTCCATTGACGACATCACTAACATACTTAAGGGCGACTACGATTTATCCAATGAACCTCTTGAGTTAATCCAGGACAATGATGTGGACAGAGACACATATATGATAACCATTGCGGATATACAGGAGATTTTACAAGGCAAACTTCCTGCACCTAGCTTGAATGAAGCAGATGGAAATGAGGCAGCTATGAAAAATGAAGATATTATGGGGCAGGGAATGGTCAATCAAACTGTCTTTAGATGTGCTGTGTGTCATCAGCCATTTAAATTCAAGAACTTGCTTAAAGAGCACATGAGCGTTCATGCTCGTGAGGACAAGCCATATGAGTGTTCCGAGTATGGATACACCACGTTGCCGAAAAATCATTTCCAGGTAAGAGCTGGGTACGGTTACAAGTGAAAAGTATTTGAGTATCAGGTATTGATACAAGATACATGTACTTTTACCTGTAACGTATACAAGATATGAGTATAATATTTGAATACTTTTGTACTCAAATACTTTTCTGAGATCAGGTTTTAAGTATTTTAAAAAATAAAGACTAGCAGTTGTAAGTAAAAAATTAACCTCTATGTGATACATATTATAAGTACAGTACTTAAAAAAATGGCGCCTCTATATCATGTAAAAGGTGATCTATTTTTATTGGTTTAGTTTAGCTGTGCTTTATTTTGTTTCGTGTACCATTATTGTGTTTTAACTGAATTAAATAAACACATGAAAAGTCATTCATAACAGCTGCCATCTGCTAAAAATTATAACTGCCGCCAGTCGTTATGGAGTACGTGATTTAAAAAAAATGAAGTCATTCATAACGGCCGCTGGGCGATAAGGATTATAACGCCTACTGGCCGTTACGGATCACGTGATTCTTAAATTATGTTTAATAATTTGTTTTTAAAATGTATACATTTTTATTATGAAAAATCTTGGAACGACACACGGCCGATACGCAAATAACGGACTTTGTTGATTATAAGCTTCGGCTACCACCTCGGATTACGAAATTCAACTGCGTCCGTTATATACTATATACCATGCGTTCTTTTTAAAAGTATACATAGGGGATACTCGTTTGTATTCTAAAAAGAATAATTCCCTTATTTTTGATTGTTTTACCCTATATGTAAGCAACCCATTATACAGCAAACTTCAATCTTAAGAGTTCTATTTTAGAACAAATAACATGCTGTGGCAAAATTAATGGAATTTTTCTTTTTAGTATACATACGGGTATCCACTATGTATTGTGATGGTCTTACGCCCACGACTCGACTCTGCTAGCAGTGCAAATTAATTAACAATAAGCACAGAGTTAAGGTGTTTTATATAACTGCAATGATAAGTTTAAGGTTCAAACGATAAATGCATTGGTAAAGAGATGCCAGTAATAGTAAAGTAATTAAGTAAGGAACGCAAAAGGCCAGCTTGTTTTTCACAGGGGTCGAAGTTGACTTGCAAATAAATTAAATAATAGGTTTGTGCATAATGAATAGCCGAACCGAAAGAAATTAATAGTCACAAAAGGGTTTGCTGTGTGCATGTAAAAGAAGCGTAGATTTCAATAAAGCTAGTCAGTGAAATTTGTGAGGATTCTAAAAAGGTAAAAAAGCCAGCAATCTTGAAGAAAGCAGGCAGTAGGACATGGAAAAGTAATATTGAAAAGCAGGCAGAAGGACATGGAAAAGCAATTAAGAAGTAATGAACTCTGTAATTAAACAGTGCATTTAACGGTTGTGAATAGCAGAGCAAATAATATAACGTGTTTGTGTGTGTAGCGCAAATAAACGATTTTTAAATATAAGAAACAGACAATATTTAGATTGTAAGAAATTTGAAGATTTAAAATTATGTAATCAAACTTATTTCCATTATGTACTTAAATTAACCAACACTTATTTCCGTTAGCATGGTTTCCATAGCAATAGACTCTAATTTGTTTTAACAACTGGGGAGAACAAATGAAATAAATTATTGAATGACAGGGCAAATTTGTGCTCCATATTAAATACGGTTTTAATATAAAATAAAGTGTTTTACCAATATAAAAAGTACCCAGTTTTATTGTACACATATCAGTGCTTCTGTACAAGTGTTTGTGACCAGATCTCCAAGAT
This sequence comes from Agriotes lineatus, assembly GCA_940337035.1. NCBI lineage: Eukaryota > Metazoa > Arthropoda > Insecta > Coleoptera > Elateridae > Agriotes > Agriotes lineatus. The sequence goes on from CALNHX010002209.1 coordinate 102,807, forward strand.
AAAAATTAAAATTTTCCTTTCGCCTCCGATTGTGGGTTCGGGAGCGAGCACCTCCAGTTTCCGATCATCGATTGCAACCCAAATTCCCATCGGAGCCAAGAGGTCAGCATTCCAGGGCTTAGTGCAGCTCGGTAACAACATCTCCAGGAGATTTGACTTCAAGGGGGCCAGTAACAGCGACAGTATTCTAACGGCGTCATTTCAAGGACCCGAAGCAGTTCGGCCGATTATAAGGTACCAATTTTGCCTAAAAATATCAGTGTTAGAGCCGGGAAATTTATGTGCACACGAGATCACACCTTGCTAAGCGAGAGTCAAGCATTTCCACGGCCACAGAGAAGGAGCAGTTCGAAAAATAAGCGGTTTCCCAAATTTGAGGTTATGCGAAGGTAAAACAATTGCTAAATTTCTGGCCGCGTCCATCTGACGTCACGGAACAAATTAATGCCTGTAACAAAAGCTGTTAATTGCCGCCAAAGTGCAAAGATTTAAATATTTACCGTGTGAATTCTCATAATTACACTGGTTTTAAACATCAAATACCGCAGACTTGCATACGTACTTTATTTTGTAGATTTTTTGACAGTATTGCAAACAATTAGCTACCGATCATTGGAACTAAATGCGGTGAACAGGACCGTATCAGATAATTTGAAATTTGCAATCAACTTGGAATCCAACTGAGATATAGAGTTTGTGCTTTACTGAGAGCTAGCGTTTTATAATTAATTGCAGCTAGATAAAATATAAAAACGGGCATACAACCATTTATTTTGAACAAGTAAATGAAGTACGGGTCACATTTTAACCAGCCTGATAATTTAATAGCAGGCAAAGTTCCGTACACAGTAAAATATTAAATCGGTGAATTGTGCATATTGGATTTTGCTCTAACTCACAATTAAATTTTAATTAAAACCCAGTCATTAGAGAGCATCCATTGCAGTACACTTTTAAAACGAACGCATGGTATAATAACGTTAATAACTATATGAATGCTGATCTTAAATTTTTTAAAAGAAATTAATAATACCATATGATATATACAGGTATGACATTGATAACAACTGCTAGATTGGTTAAGTTTGTCGAGTATATAATTGACGGTCATTCAATTCTAGTTTTTCTTTGGCAAATCAAGTGTGTTGTACATGGTAAACATTGCTAAGGATATCTAGCAACCACAACATTAATTGAAATACTTACAATTTTGTTTACTACTTAACTGGCAGGCATCAGGGAACAGGAAACCAATTTACTTTATTTTACGTATTAAAAGAATGTGTAGTAATCATGATTTGTTTCAACATGAGATTTTTGCAGAAATATCAGTTTTCGAGTCTTCTGATTCAGAAAAAGTGGTTTTCAAAGTGATGTTTGTCAGTCCGTGAGGTTGTGGCCTCTCTATAGCCCACATGTTTGAATTGATCGGCATGAAAATTTATATCTTTGTTTTTAATATTAATTTAGGGTCTGCCCTGCCTCCTTTCTTCTGATTCAGTTATCATTATTTGAACTATCAGTTTATTATTGTTGTCTCTTTTCACATGCCCCAACCATCTCAATCTATTTTGTTGAATTATTGTTTTTATACCTGCTTCTTGATACAACTCATTTAATTTTTGGTTTTTACGCCTTCTCCACATGTTGTTGGCAATATGTAGATGTATTGGCTTTTGTTTTTTATCTGATTTTATTTGACCTTGGAATTAATTTATTCCTGCATTTATCGTTTTTTCTGTTTATTATTCCTTGTATCAACACTGACTGAATTTATATTTTGTAAACCTGGTTTTCTGTTCCTTGAAATAAAGCATCTTAAGGGGTTTAAATTGTTTTTTATGTTCAAATACGCATATCTGAAAAACAGTTGAACTTAGAGGTATGAAGTAACATACTAAAAGAAAGCTCATTAAAAGGGCTTTTCAAAAACACAAAAATATACAGAGCGTTCCATTTAAAAAAATACGAAATAATTAAATTTGTGAATGTTGAGCACCCTGTATAGCATTAATACCCAGACCACCATTTTACACTGGAACAGTAGTTCATAAAACCATAATCTTTTTGGTAACGTTTTCCTTAATTCAATTGTTTTCTGTTGCTTACAGCAGCCGCCTTGAGTTCAGCATTTTTTTGCAGAAAATTGTTAATATCTCCAAAACAGTTGACGTTAGACCCATATAACTTACATAAAAATGATGAGTATTTCAAGGCAAAACTTTTAAGCTACCTAAATATAGGGCAATCCAGTAAAAAAAAGTAAGTTTGATTCGTCACACTTTTTTGAGACACCCTGTATAATCAAAATTATTTTAGTAATGTGCATCACCTTCGTACCTACAACTTTTATATACTCAATATCCATGTACCTTTCATAGTTTTAGAAATATCTTCCACCCCCGCTTCGTTGCCGGACCCTGTAGTGTGAATGAAAGTCAATATTGTATTCTTTGGCTATTTCAAGGAACTGCTCAATTATATATTGCTAGTTCACTTAAATATCCACTTCTTGGAAGTTTACATAGTATCTGTGTTACTTTTGAAGATAATGTAACTGTTTATGGCACCAATATTCATTATAGTGAAAAATATAGACAGAGGCCATTTATTTGACACTCGTGACATGGAATAGGGCTTTTGCAGTTTATCGCTTGCATCAACACCATCTTTTGTACCATTATAAAAATGTTATTAGAGGGCTTACTAGCTGCTCCAGACGATGTATCAACTGAATGGTCATCCGTCATCATGTAGGGTCGATAATAACTAATCATTCATATTTTTTATTTGGTTTTGTAAGAAACCAAAGTACACTTTTTTGAGAACACAAATATGGAACCGTGTTGGCTACCGGTAGTTTCTTTAAATTTGTAGTAACAATTAGAGGAAACTATTTTATTCTTTCTGATTGTGTCGACAATGTTAGACTCATATCTGGAAGATCCTCAGCAAGCTTCAGTGGTGTGAAGTGATTATCATAGATAACATTCCTTTCTCACCCTGACAATTGGTCCCAATCTCTTCAAAATTTTATGGGGTCTATTATACACACGATGGGTACTTCTAGATTTTAAAAGTGCAAAGTTTTGTGTCTGTACAAGGGAAACTCCCCTTTCTAAAGGAGATAGGCAAAAACTAATGTCGGTGTTTGGGGCTCATTTTTCATCAAAAACATAATGGTAAAAGCCGCCCATCGATATCTGTTGCCGTTTCAGAGGTGTTTTTCGAAAATGTGCATTTTTAAAAAATCGTAACTATTTTGCTGTGGAAAATGTTGTGTTTCTATAAAACATTTCCAAAGCACCTTTGTACGTAGATTTTAATGGTTTAAGTATATTTTTTTTTAAACTAGTTTAATAGTTATCAACAGAAAAATCGATTTTTTATGTTGGACACCCTGTATATTTTGTATCATTGAAAAGAACTTAAAATTACCTTTCCAAAAACATAGCACACTTGATATTTTGCTCGAGTCCTCTTCGAAATACAGAGTTTTTAAAAGTTCGCCCACTTTGAACAAGTAGGCTTGGACGCCGGCCGCGGCCATAATACAGAGAACAAATGCTTACTGGTAGCTGTCAGCAGTAATTAAAACAAAACTAATATTTACAATGAAATATCCAGAATTTTATAACAATTTAAACTATTGTTATGATACAAATAGGGTAGTTGTTAAATAATAATAAAAATATGGAAGATTAATACAATCAAATTTTGAGGGGTTTTAAATAAGATTGGGTGTCAAATTTAAAATGAACGATGAATATTAAAATTGAGACAATTAGTAATGTAATTTGATAATTAAATAGAAATTGAGTATATAATTTTCATGGGTGAGTTCAACCATAATAAAAGTGTAAACAAAGGTTATTTTGACAAGTATGCTTGCTTTAATAATAAGGAATTGTAGCATGTAATAATTCGGACATTTTATATTTTTAAGAGGGCAGGAATAATTGTAACTACCAGAGATAAAAATTTGTTTATACAGTCAGAATAACAAACTCATAAAAAATGTATAGAGATTTTTGAAAAACTCATTTTGATAATAAAAAGTTTGAAATTATGCCTTATTTTGTATGATTGTTTGCTGGAATACAAATAATGGGGCTATTAACAAATTTACATGGTGAAAAAATATGAAAATGTAATATTGAATTAGAATCATACAATCGGTGAAGAGATTGTGCAATACAGTTAATTAGATACAAATAACAAGAAGACTGCAAAATTTGAATGGATTTGGATTTATTGGTGCATGTAAAATATAATTGATATTCATTAATGAAGTTGGTGATTACATAGAAGACAAGTCAATCATTTAGAAGGAAGTTGTTAGGAGTAGCTGCTTGATTTGGACAGCTTCTATGGGTGTTGCTGGATACAGAGTACTAGCTGAGGAATAAAGAAGATTAGCTTGGGATCATCTATAATACTGAAACTTACCAGGAATCTATTAGCGTGACAGTGACATTGATGAAAGGAGCAGGAACGGATTCTACAGACAGTTGTGGTTTTTGACAGGTTGGATGTGGTTTGAAGGATAGTGGAACATCATAGCCTTAACTATTGGAGGTATAAGCTGTAGGCGTTGCAGACTGTGAACATTAGGAGCTGTGGACATTGGGAGCTGTAGTATTTGGTTACTTGCAGTGAAAGCTTGAGAAGTGTTCAGGTTTGTTTTTAATTAATCATATAAAAGGATTTTGAATAACAGACAATAAAAGAAGGAGTGAAATAAACATAATACAGTACTTACTTTAGTGAATTGATTAATGGATAAGTCAGTATAAAGGATATTTGTCAATTCTTGGTTTAATCAATTTTAGAAGTCAAACTGACAGTTAATGTCAGTCAGCAATCATAAAAGCACAATAAAATTTGAAATTCAATTAATAGATAACTAGATTGGCGAACCCCCCTGAGAGTCTCAATTGTAATATTTAATTAAAAAGTAAAATTGATTTGAAAAGAAATAATAGGGCTAATACTAAATAAAAATGCATTTCAAGCATTGAGTCATAGTATAATTAATGGCTAGCCCAACGTGGTGCTGACATCTATTACATAATTAATGGAGTCCAACGTGGAGCTATCATTGCACTATATTTAGAATAAGGTTAACTAACAAAATATAAAACAACAATAAGAAAAGTAAACCAGTACGCATTTGTTTTCTGTATTATGGCCGCGGCGTCCAAAGCCTACTTGTTCAAAGTGGGCGAACTTTTAAAAACTCTATATTTCGAACAGGACTCGAGCAAACTTATCAAATGTGCTATATTTTTGGAAAGGTAATTTTAAGTTTTTTTCAATGATTCAACATAAAAAATCGATTTTTCTGTTGATAACTATTAAACTAGTTTTAAAAAAATTATACTTAAACCATTCAAATCTACGTACAAAGGTGCTTCGGAAATGTTTTCATAGAAACACAACATTTTCCATAGCAAAAAAGTTACAGCGATTTTTTTAAAATGCACATTTTTGAAAAACACCCTGTAACTCTAAAACGGTAACAGATATCGATATGCGGTTTTTACCATTATGTTTTTGATGAAAATCGAGCCTCAAACACCGACATTCGTTTTTGCCTATCTCCCTTAGAAAGGGCCCTTTAAAAGTATCCAATTTGGCCCACCCTGTACACTCCCATATTTCAAGGCCATATTTGTTGGATTGATTGGACATATCAACCCTGAAACTATATCGTCTTCTGAAGGTAAGAAGCGTTTCGTCAACTGTTACATAATGGCCCACATTATAAACACCCTTTCGTATTTGACAAATTTTTCAAATATTTCCTTAAGGTAGGTATAGTTGTGTGGCTATGTTTTTTTTGCCTGGTGCTAAGGAATATTTGCTTCGTACAGTAGAATTATCGGCATCAATAAAACATTCACCACATAATACTGCTTCAGAATCACTATTCAGAAATTGAGCTTCTACTTGTACTAATGCATTGTCACCAGTATCACCATCATCAGTCTCAATTTCGTTGTATACATCCAATAAATGTTGCATCTCTCTTTTATACATAATATAATTACAAATTTTATATTAGTAATATTAGAATGTTACATACTAAAGAAAAATAAAATAGATTGGAATCACACAAAACGTCTAGGAAGTACCGGTATGTCCATAAATATTACTTGAATACACACACTTTGGGGATTACCCGAAATAGTTCAGACTTCAGCACATGCCTTCCTGGGGATTCCCACCGAAGAAGTACAAAATTTAAATAAAAGTATGAAGTAATCAACAGTATTATAGTTTCTTATCGACTCACCTTAAATCGTTAGAAAACAATTTATAGGCGAACAATGTGAGGAAACATAACACAAAAGTGTTTTATATAAGACAGGTAATGGGTACTAATTTGTAAATGTATTGAAATACAACCTTTGGATACCTATATAACATTTTCAAATATACTGAAGTAGTACTTGAATACACCCAGCTTTGTTCCAGGTCCATATGAACATGCACACTGTGAGAAACATCTATTCGTGCGACAAGTGCCCGTACAGCACTGTAAATTGGAGCAACATGCAAATGCACAGCCGAGTTCACACAGATGAGAAGCCCTTCAAATGCCCGTATTGCGATTATAAAGCGATGCAGCAAACAAGTGCGAACAGCCATTTGGATATTCATCCTGAGCACAGGCCGTACCCTTACAGCCAGTACCCACATGTTGGTGATACTATGGTAGCATTGCAGAAGCATATGGAAATGCATGACATTGGTGTTCACTTTATGGGGGTGGTGGTGCCTGAGGAGGAGGCGACTGCTTGAATCAATCGTGCGTACAGATTGGTTAGGAAGCTTAGCTGTTAGTAAATGTTCTTAAAATGTGAAAGTGAAGCATTGTAACCGATAAGGTTGTCACAATAACTCGAAAGCAAGAGAAATAGAATACGTCAGCTATGTAAAGGATGTACATATTTCCAACATTTTAAAATTAGGATCATACTAACTTTATATGTCTGATCAGTAGAATCTCATTATTTTATTGCTTACAAAAGTATACAACAATTTTAATATAAGGATTTCCTTTTCTTTACGGAATTAATATGCTATCAACACTTTTATCAATTCGATTATCTGCATTCGTAACAATAATTTTATAAAGAGCATCTAATATTAAGCATTAATTTATCCATATTTGTATTGCTGACGGTTTTAAAAATGATTTTTAACCCTGTATTATTACAATTTTTAAACTTAGATTCGGTTTTTTATGTACTGTTTTAGCATATATACTTAAGTAGTTTTATCTATCATGTTGTATGTATGTGAATGCTTAGGTACTTTTCCTCATTTTGAAGGTTTACTGTAACTGTCTTTTATTAATTTGACTTTTTTTAAGATAAGACTCGTGATGGTTGGTCCAAAAAAGTATGCAACATTTTGAAAATAACCACATTTTAAAGCATCATGCTGGAAGTGCTGCTAGAAAAGTTTATATTTTTATAATTCTGATTTAATATGATTTTTTCTCAGGAAAAATGTATACCTATTTCAGAATTGTTCAAAAATACATTGTTATGAACATGAATCATTTACATGTTGCACATTTTTCAGGCATTGCTATCTGCTTGTGATAAATTAATTTTTTGTACAACACATGCTAAAAGTTGATAATTTAATGGTAGTTTAAGCAACTAAAAATTACATTATATTTCTAAAGTTGCACAATAACTAATTTTTAATGCAAAATAACTAATTTTTAATTCTCCAATTAAAAAGTTACTTTTTAAATAAGTATGTCATAAAAGACTGGAAATTTAGCGAAACTTTATTTGGAAACATGGAAATTAATGGTACAATTAGTTAAATGACTAATTGTTATTGTTATGGTTATTGATTGAGCTTTCACATGTTTTAAAGACAAAAACTGGTAAACAATTATTATCACCTAATCACCTAATGAATTGTCAGAATTCACACTGGAGTCGCTTGTCGCAGGAAAAATTTGATTCACGATTATTTTATTTTCAGCCTCCGAAAGCAATGTCCAGTGTATAAGGCAGGGTCCGGCAATTTCAGGAAAGTAGCAATGTCTACAGCCATCTTTCCAAAGGTGTTGATACCGACTGGGAGACAGCTGCATTTGTTTGTCATGTATTGATAACAAAGCGATGATGGTTAATGTGAGATGGCCGAAGAGCTTTATATCTTCTTTATATGGTGGTGAGGCACTAACACGCCATGAAGGAGCTTGGCCTGCAAGGCGGAGGGTCAGAGCTTCCGTATCCTCGCTATCACACCCGGCTGTCGCGTGTCAAATTCATGACACGTGGTGATGTGGTGAGCATCACACATTAGATATCCGCATTATTACCCCTTGTTCTTTTGAACTCAGGTTCCCAATTATTTAAAGCGACTGGGTAGGCCGCCCGCCAGGCATCGATCTGGGATTTGAACTCCAGACTTTCGCGCCGCAGTCCAATGCTCTAACCACCGAGCCACGCTGGCATCTTCTTTATATACGGGTGTTAATTAAATACGTAGACAAACTTTAAGGGGCGATTTCTTGATCAATTCTAAGATAAAAAGTTCATATAAACATGAGACCTAAACGGCTTCGTTTTCAAGGTACAGGGTGTTGAAGTTTAAACAAAACAAGTTTTTTTTCAAAAGCTGGAAAACGCCTCCAGGTATTCTAATTAAACTTGGTGTATGATAGTATTTCATAAAGTGGCATTGTTTAGTCAAAATAAATTTAATTTATATCCACCAGTGGCGTGCATCGGGGCCACCTCAGATATCTTATTTTAGAAAAATCTGGTACGCCACTGTTTTTTAGTCAATACGACAAGTTTTTTAGCTTCATTCATTGAAACTATACAAAAGACGTATCCTTTATTTTTTTGATAGAATAAACCTTTTTAGAGAAAAACAGAAAAATCTAACAGCAATTTCGTTCATTGGACTTTAATGGGATCTAAACGGCTTCATTTTCAATATGCAGCTTAAGGAAGTTAAAAAAAAAAATTTAATAACAAACAATCTTACAATAGCTACAAAACTTTTGGCTAAAAAACAGTGGCGTACCAGATTTTTCTAAAATAAGGTAACTGAGGTAATCTCGATGCACGCCACTGGTGGAAATAAATTTAATTTATTTTGACCGAACAATGCCATTTTATGAAATATTAACCTACACCAAGTTTCATTAGAATACCTCCAGCCGTTTTCGAAATTTTTGAAAAAATAAATTTTTTGTTTAAACTTGAACACCCTGTATTTTGAAAACGAATCCGTTTAGGCCCCATGTTTGTATAAACTTTTTATCTTAGAATTGATCAAGGAATCACCCCTTAAAGTTTGTCTACGTACTTAATTTACACTCTGCATAATAATAGAAGTCCTGACCCACTCATCAACGTCCACGATAAACCCTTCGACCTAGAAAGCTGAAATTTTGTACAGAGGTTTCTTATATGATGTATACAAGGAATAAGGAAGGATATTTCGACATTCAACCCCTACAGGGGTAAAATGAGGGTTCCAATTTTGTATGGAAAAATAATATTAAATAGACATTTCGACTTGAAACTTCATAGGAGTACTAAAAACAAATAAACAAGCACGTATTTCGTGATTTTCCGAAAATCAACCCCTTATGGGGTGAAGTGGGGTAAATAAGCCTAAAAATCAATATGGGTGTCGTTATTGAGGTTTTTTTGGGACGTTGATCGTGAAAATGGTATTTATTTTGAAGTTCAAGACGTTGGATATGACATCAAATTAAAACCTTATAGTGGTGAAACGGGGTTTCAGAGACAAATTATTTTTGTGCAGAACAACGTTTGCCGGGTCAGCTAGTTTTCTATGATATTGGAGACGCGTTCCAACAACAGTAAAAGTTCTCGTCGTTTTGTTTCTAGTGTCCGGTATACTGACTCTCAATTCGTTTTCTGTCATTCCACAAAGCTCTTTTCTTCGACATGCGCAGAATAAGCCTATAGCAACCTACAGAATTTAAATAATTGAGTGTCAAACATAAATCTGGTTTGTAAAAAGCAATTACCTAAATCATAAGATATTTTTCCGGAGCTTCACGGATAAAAGCGTCTACTACTTCCTTCGTTAAAGTGTTCACCATATCAGGTAACCAATCCCACTGAGGATACAAAGGCCACATATGGTCTCTAGACTGCTGAGTGAGCTGGCTGCTACGGAAATATGATGCCAATTTGTAGATGATAGGTTAGTGGTAATTTTCTGCATTGTAAGGCAGTGATTTGATCTGACGTCTTTAAAATCGGTTCTTCTTATTGATAGAGACTTTTCGATTGTAATATCTACAGTAGTTCACTGGAATAATTTGAATATTGTTAAAACCGAAATTGTGCTGAATGATCTTGCTTATAATGCATGTGGTTTGGTTTGGATGTGGCACTCTGGAGCAATTTGAAGTACTCCAGTACTGTTGAGAACTACTTCCCCACATATATTGGTGGCTTTGTTTGCTATAAACATCCAGGTGTTGTTCTGTTGTTTGATGTACTACTTTCTTCCTTTGGATATAATTACTTGGATTTGACCCGCTTATTCAAGTTCTCTGTGTGGTGGCATGGGATTGATGGTGATCCTCTTGCGCGGGGTTGTACCAGAAGGTGCTGCATCAGTACCGTCTTATGTTTACAAATAATGATCATGCACATTGGTAGATTGTTGACTGCTAACAGTGGCTTTTTCTTATAAGGTAGGTTCTAGATTCCCCGTTTCTGCTGATTGTTGCATGGCATCTTGTTTTTGTATGCGTTTCAGCTGGTACTTGATGACTCTACTTCTCCTTCCCACAATCCTCTGTAGTGTTGACATGCAGGGGGTATAAAATTCCAGTGTATAGTTTTCGCTTTGAAAATAATCTTGTTCTTACAGTTTGTTTGCTCCTACGAAACTAGTGACGTTATCGCTGTGTAGTATATGGGCGCATTTTCCTCTTCTTGCAGTTTAGTGGCGAAAGGCTGCTACTTCTGTAGCCATTTCAGGTTTCCATCTCCCACTAGGTGCTAGTTTCTTACCGGCGTTTTCATCAACGTTTTTCCTAGGGAATTCAGAATAAAACCTTGAGTCGGCAGATGGAGAAAACCGAATGGAGTAAGATGTTCCCCCAAAGAAAAGACCGAGGCGATTATATTTTAAACCCGAGTCAGAATTGTTGAAAGATAGCTTAAAAAATAATGAGTTAAAACAATTTGCATGCAGGGAAACGGGACGTTCACAAAAAGTCGATAGCAATAGACAATCTATTAGTAACTCTTTAAACTACCCGTGGTTTCATTCAAATACACAAATATTCTGCACAATATTTTGTGTTAACTGCATATTTACGGAATATCTCCAAACGAAGAGTAATAGGAATCTTTTCGTGAACCTTGTACTAAAAATAGTCAAAGGCGTTGTCAATATTCATAGGTATTGGTTGAGAGCTGAAATTATGTATGCAATACATATAAAACATAGGGTCCCGGGTGGTGTAGCTTGAACAAGCGTCCATGTTCAATCTGCAGAGTTAAGCAACGCTCTCTCTGGTCAAAACTTGGATGGGAATTCCACGGCTGCTTCTCCCGGCACCTCGTGGTACGGCTGCCACGGAAAAAAGTTGGTCCCGGTTGTCATAATAACATTATGACAGTCGTTAGTGGGGTTGAAAGTCCCCATAAAATGTACAGTGACGCCTATAATTGGCCTAACGGCTGTTGGCGGAGTGCGGAATAAAATAAAATAAAAACGTATGTTTTTGCACTTGCTGGGCTAAAGTTGGCACTTTAGTCACTTATTCCAGGGACTAAAGTAGCTCATTTAATCTCTAGGGACAGAAGTAATTACTTTAGCCCCTATGGACTAAAGTAAAAATGTTACCGTATCTATGGTAAATTTATGTACACAGCATTCTTAATAAAATTTGTATTTAAAATTAATCAGTTGGCAGTACTGAAGTGCATTGTCAGTCTATGTCAAATTCGAGGTTAGTAGGTTAGGTTTTGTTTGTCATTTGACACACACTGGCGAAAAACTTAACCTGCAAATCTCGAATTTGACCTAGACTGACAATACACTTCAGTACTGCCAACTGATTCAGGCTATCCAGGGCCTGCTGCAAATCAGTTTTTAAAAAATCACTCTACACAACATTCTTAATAAAATTCGTACTTGTCAGTTTTCAAATTGACAGATTTAAAATTTTTCAAATATTTGATGATGATGTTCCCAAAAGTGCAAAAATAGCGTATACCACACGGGACTAAAGTGCCTAAATCCCTTGAGTGATTATTTCCCTCAGGCCCTACGGGCCCTCAGGAAATAGTATTCACTCGCGGGATTTAATGATTCACTTTAGTCCCTCATGATATAATATGCTATTTTTCGTACCGACCGCTCTTCTCATAAGGATATAATTAACTTATCTTAACTTGTACAAGTCTTAGGACATCTTGAAGCACTACTTATATATTTTTACTGTTTTATATACAGAGTGATTAAAAGAATTCTAGGTAAATTTAGTGGCCGTGAATTTCCTGTGTAACTGAAATATGCAGCTCTCGCGCAATGCTGTTATACAGTGGAAACAACGTAACTTGTGTTTACAGAAATACACCTGCTAGGTAAGCAATCCATGTTTCGTTAAGTTGGTTGTGATGTATTCTTTTGTTAAATTATTTATTTCAATAGACATATCAATGCTTGTTCTACATAGCTCTTATAACAATTGATTTAACATTAAGGGAAACAATGTCAACGACAGTCTCTCGGTAACTATGGATAAACACCAATTTAAGCGATATAAATTTGAGTTTAACGAAGGATTTTTGAAATGAAATAAATTACTATGTGGAGTCGACAAACTAAGTACTATTTTGACACGTAAGAGGCTCTTATAATTAATAAAAATTGTGTACATTATAATTAGCACAAAGCAATTCTTAAAACTGTCGCATTTCAAACATTCCCATCTTGGATATGCTTTCCCAGAGCTTTATTTCAGAGTTTTAAGTTATTTTTATGGTTTTGACAAACACTTTGCACTGTAAGTAACTTACTAAGGTGGGTTGTGAACACCTTAGCAACTCACACGTTTAATTGGAGGTATAAAGAGATACACCTTACGCTAGAACGATTTCGGAGACAATGTGAGGTTATGTCACTTGAGTGCAATAAACTATATTTCTGAAAGTTGTAACAACTAAAATTGTGTGTAGCTATATAATTAGATTTGTAGGATTTTAGTTGATTGTAAAACGTAACTGTTGACGGTAGCAAATACTCAAATTCTTAATTACTTTTAACTTTACGGTGTTAAATAGAGTTCTTTAAAGGACAGCACTTGTCAAATAAATGACCACTTCACTGTACATTCAAATCGCATTAAAATTTACAACATAGTACCTTTAGAAGTTCAGACGCTACTGTCTGGCGTTGGCTATTGCCGGAACGTTGATTAAATGCAGTATGGAAGACTTCAATGGTCAAGAGGTTGTCCTACGCCAAATGTGGACGCTCGAGGTCTCCAAAGGGTAACCGGAAGACGTACATACGACCTGCAATTTTTGGTACTTCCTCGAAAAAACTGGCACAAATGAGAGTTTTATTTAAAATCCGCTTACGTGTTAAATGGAGATTACAAGACTCTCGGTATAAACCTTCGGCCGCTATAACTCTCTTAGCGTCCCCCGTTAGAGCTCGACGCCACCATGAATACTTGTTGCGACAAAAAAACAAGGCGAAAATGACTACTTAAACGGCAAGAAATGTTGCTTTAATATACTACGAGGGTTTTAACTCTGCTTAACTCCGACGAATTATATGAATCGCTAGAGGCCGCCATCACACACACACCAAAAACTAACTTTTAGGCTCGTCTACTGCACTACAATGAAGCTCAAAGGTGACTTATTTCGAAAACGCGGCATCTAACGGCTTGAGTTCACTTGTCATCTCTCTCCTACATCCATACGCTACATTAGTTTAAGCGAAGATTAAACAATGTTGCACCATATTTCATGGGAAAGAAAGCAAAGTAGTTGAAACCAGACAAGAAAATGGTAGCTCTAGCTGGCCTTATTCCTGGTCTGAGTGACTTTGTAATGGTTAGGCTTTTCCCCAATGCTGATGTTGTACACAATACACGATTTTGATGATGCTTATATTCTTTGAATTACATGCCAATGGTTTAACATCTAAAATAAAGTTAAGAATGTAACGACAGTGGAAGCAAAACAAATATTAAAAAACGCTGAAAACTTGTTGAATATATGCGAAATATACAGTGTGTCCCCGGATAGACTTTGCGATAGGTGTAATGAATCAATTTTATCGGTACGGTTTTCGTTTTTTGTAGTGTAGTCTTTGTAATGGGACGAAACGAGCTTTACGACAAGCCAAGCAAAGCTAGAAGACTAGCGCGTAAGCTAACTCAAAATCGCGAATGGATTACATAGGACCGCTACCCCCAGCCCGTTACAAAAGAGGGTGCCGACTACCTTCAGTAGAGCGAGGGGATATCCAACACGAGGTAACACAGGGCAATGGCTTAATAAACGAAAAGCAGATCTTAATTGCCAAGGCGCCACCACAGTTCCTACAAGGGAAAAATGCACAGGTGAACCCACTGAGGAAATTGGAAGCATAATGGATCCACCAACTACAACCTTGTTTTGTACATCAAAATACTAAATGGGTTAGAATTACGTAACGTCTTAAATTAGTTAATTTGCGGTAAACTTGACATCAACTATTGAAATAACTTGAATGCGGCATTAACCTTGAATTATAAAATACTGACTCAATAAATAGCAATACTAAACTGTAATCAACTAACCATGGTAGTATTGCTACACATACTTTATCACCCCGACGTAAAGTTACCAGGTTCATGAAATCTAATGGTAGCAAAATCAACTGACATGTAAACAACTAGAATGGTTTAGCTAATGCAATGGTACAAAAATAAAAGCTACAATGACCGCAACGTTACGCAAACTGTCTGGCACTTCAGCGAATCGCTCTGTACACTTTAAATTCGGCACTATAAAAGCTAGTACAAAACGGTACCTTTAAGAAGCTTGGCTTAGCTGTAAACAACGTTCTACGTTGCTGCAAACGGCTGTATTCCAGACACTGCGATAGATACCTAAAGGAGCTGCACCAAAACAACAGAAAGTGGCCGACGGAACAAAACCTGGGATGATCCCCCTGACGGGGGCCAAATCGTAGTCCACAACTGTAATTGGCAGAGCGAAAAGCGGAAGCTTCGCGAAACATGTTAAACTGACACTGAGAATTTACGGGGAATCCGTCAAACGACGTGTTAAGGGCTGCCACTTACGATAAACGAAAACTCAAGGGCTTAAATCGGTACACAAACAAACTCAAATTTGCCCGACGCCATACCACCACATGCAGTCTAATAAATTCATAATATATGAAACACACGACACTTGCGTTGAATCGACATTAGTCCAAATAAATGAACAAACATGCGGAACGCCCGCACCCCAAAGGAACAACCATAAAGCCTCGCCCACGCGGACCCCGAAGGGCCGCGGGGCGCAAAAAACCAACTCCCAAGAACATTTGTTGCTCTCTCGGAACGCCACAGAATCCTCTCCAAAACGCGCGAAGCAGCTCGCAATCGATACAATAGCAGCAGCGGGGGCAAAACCTCGTACTCGCTTTCTCTAACACACAGCGATTGTCTTTTAATTTCTGACTATGAAATGCACGAAAGTTTACGTAACCAGACGGATCGATAATCCACATGGGCTTTCCTAGCGCGCAAACAGGACCGAAACCGATAACGCAGAATGGGTGCATTTAAAACTGCTGAATGCAAGCGGATAATTCAAAATACTCATATACAGGCAATATCGTAATTTCGAAAACGAGAAAATAATGCTAATTAGGTGTACGTTCATACAAATTAAAAATGTGCTTACATCTTGCTTGGTAGACCATTGATTTTTGCAAAATTACAGTTCAGATGAGATCCAGTGACCAGAGTTAAAGAAGAATGTAAATCATTGTAGGTAAAGTGGCCTCTCTGTTGACTTTACGCGAAACTTTTATTAAAGTAAAATATTCTAAATTGAGTTTCTTGAAAATACCTGAAATTTTACTTTCCACCGTAAACATTAAAAAAATCGTTATTTGAATAAATATTATCAAATTATAAAACGACGTGCTAGTTTGGGTGGGGCACTATTTGAGTAATTGTTTGTTGTTTTAATTGAAATTGTTCATTATAATTAAAAGATTAAAGGTTGTGTACTTTTTTCATGAAACTCGGCATAGTGCTGTAATTTTTAATTTAGAAAATTTTGTTCTAATAAAGTTTTTGCATAAAGTTACCAGAAGGACCACTTTACATACAACGATTTATATTCTTCTTAAGCTAACTCTGCCAACTGCATCCTGTCTGAACCGTAATTTGATAAAAATCCATTTTATACCAAGTAGACCTACACGGCAAGAGAATAAAGCCGTACTAAAAAAAATATATTTACTACACCTATCGCAAAGTCAATCCAGGGATACTCTGTATATTTATTTGGTAAAGGTCACGATTCAGATAAAAATATGGTATTTGCTCATACGTTCTGGAAATCTCTGACTTACTGGATTGATAAGCATAATCAACAAAGGGAATGTTGTTTTTTAAGAATGGAGAACGGAGATCTTGCCTTGACATTGACACATTTAAGTTGCAACTAATTTTTAGCAAAACATCATAAAGTTTCCGATAAACAATTTTTACGGGAAGATTTCAATGAATTTGATGCAAATTTTGAATAAGGTTGCAGTAAAATTTTCAGCAGATTTGCATTCAATTTCCAGAAAAATTCTATCAAGCTTTCAGGAAATTCACAGAATGTGATTGGCAATAGATGTTTATGCACATTTCTAACTAATGTTAAATATGTTTTTAACCGCTTTGCCAGAAAATTTTCAACATACTTGCAGCATATGTTCAAATATTTGCTTGCTGGAAAATTTTGGTATATTTTCAGATGATTTAATGTAAATTTTCAGAAATATTGCAAGGTAAATTGTCAAATTTGAAAAAAAATTTGCAAGTATTTTGGTACCTATTTTAAACAGGTTTTTAATTAATTTTTATATGTTTTCGGTAAACATTTATCAAACTTACAGCAAATTTTCGGCAAACGATTGTGAGGTTTACAAGAAATTTATAGTTTTGTTAGAAATATTGCATTACAGTTTTTTAGAAGTTTATAGCAAATATTTCCTATTTCTAATAAGCTTTGTTTTCAATAAGTGTTTTGCAAGTGTGTGATATAATGTTAGTGAGTTTCTATTTAACAGGTTACTAACAAATTCGTTTTTCCTCCGGTTGCAACCATTCTCAACAGTGTGCAGTAAACTTTTAGCAAATTTGCAACGCATTCTCAGTACGTTTAAAAAATATTTCTTAGAAATTGTTTAACGATGTCGCAGTCAATTTTCAGCAAATGTTAAGTAAATTCGTGAAAGGTTTACAGCAAGTTTCCAATCGTTTTTAGCAATCTTATTTCCAGCCAAATTTCATTACGTTTCCAGTATTTTCGAGCAGTAAATTTTCGTTAGATTTAAATAAGCTATTAGCAAATTTGTGCAATTAGAGAGAACAGTAAATTTGTTGAATATATTGTGATGCCCGTTTATGGGTATAATGAATCTTTGAATATGATTGTTAATTATTTGAATCCATTAAACAACCCTAACTACCGCACTTTTTGTAGTTTGCCCGGCTACACTGAAATAATGCTTAAATTTCTAATTCTAATTCACTACCATCTCAGGGTTAGGTCGCTACATCTAATTTAAAAAAACGAATATGAGCTTGCTATGATTACTAATTAACTACGTTTGGCTATCAATTATTATTTAAGGTCCTATATTAAAAATAAACATTTAATTATAAGCACTCTGTAGATCGCTATTTATCTAATGGGATTTGACAACTGGGTTATATTTTTAACTGATGGGAACAAATACAATACCAAAATGGTTTTTTTGCTTCGAGAATACGTAAACAAGCTGACAATTTTAATTAATTTCTCGATATCCACCCAATTAAAGCTATTGCTATGTGATCGTAATCAAACGTAAGTATACCTCATCATAAACAAAACACTTTTACCCACGACACGAACCGGAAGTAAAGCGCTAAAGGACGCTAAGAAAGCTCATTCACAAAACTAACACCTTTATTAGGCAACTCTGACCTTTTGATGGCTTCTCCGTGGAAGATAGGGCTACCTGCCCCTCGCTGGAACTCCCACGATGCTTTGGGCCACTTGTTGTTGTTTGCCTGCAGTTAGCGAGGCTCAAACCTGCACTGGAACCCACCTGGTGAACGGCCGATGCTGTCGGACACCTCTGGAACCGCTTCCAATGAAGCTGAAGTTTTAACTTTCGTACTCCGCTCTGCTACACGGCCGCTGCTCTCTTAGTCACTCGTATAGGAACTTATAAAGCTGGCTGGACCTCCGTAGAATATGCCCAAAATACCACAGCTTTCACTGGATCACTTCGACGCCTTGTATTTTACCTGTGCGGAAGCCCAATGCAAGACAAAACCTTCCCAAATTACCCAGGATACAATCATTCAATTAAACAACGCTTTTAATTAACTTGGGTATTTATTAACACATAAAATAACTTGATTTTTTGGTGCAGCTTGGCAATTTCACAACCAAAGTTTTCGAAGAAGGTACCCCAATTGTTTTTATTTATAGTTTTTACTTTTACTTTTCAGCAAGTTTTACGACAGGTTTTTAGTAAGCAGCAAGATTACAAAGAAAATCGGTAATTTAATTTAAGAAGCTTTCAAGTTTCAGCTTATTTTAAGATGGTTTACAACTGATACTCAGAAGAAGTTGCATAAAGCTTCCCAACATGTTTACACTGAATTTTAATAAGTTTGGAATAGTTGTTCATGAGGTTTGCAATAACTTTAGCAAAATTCTTGCATTGGTTCAAAAAGTTTGTGAAAAATCTCAATAACTAAGTAACCTTAATATTTGGTGCCCTAATCTGAAATAGGTTTATCAAAAACACGCTTTTTTATTCAAATTAGAATTCCCTTAAGTAATGTGACCCAAACTGTAGCCATGTCACTTGATCCACTACGAGTAGCAGGGTGGTGATACTTACTATCACAAATGTGTTAATCATTGTAACTCTTGGATAGAATCTTTTGTAGGTGGTGTAAAGTATGGTGTTTTTTACTATAAGATAAAGTAAGACTCGGAATCATAGATTCTTTAAATTAATACTTTTACAAGATTTTATCATTTTTCTGATGGAAATCAAAGAAACTTGTCAATAATAATATACCTAATTCAGTAAATGTCTGTATTTAATTTCTATTGCAATCGTGGTCCTTTATAGGCTACTCTGTTTCCATGACATTGTAGCGTAACCATTTAAAAGTATGTTTTGAGGGTGCTTTTCTATTTATAAATTCTCATAGAAAGCAAGCTCTTAGCTTTCCTAAAGTGTTTCCTTCGTACGAACATGCAATAACACAGTTAAAAACAGTACTAAATTTTTGTCCTGAGTATCTAATAATTTATTACATTTTTATAAAATTCATACAAACTAAATACTTCAATTACCAACAAAAGTTGGGTCGAAGTTATTGTAATCATCTTCAATATTACCCATAATGTCTTCAACAGAATGAGTTGCTCTAACAGTAGTGGCATCGCTCCCAACATCTGTCGTGTTTTCTTGTTGGCGATGCGGAGTGCAATCGTCTTGGTTCACCGTCGACAGTTTTAAGACGTCGATGTTGAAGCTGGACAGCCTTGAACGTATCTAATAAAATACGCAATTAATCGAAGCAAATTCCAACATCAAGAACAACAAACCTGTTCGATGATACTCTCCTCCAGCGTCGGAGTTCTGGAAAGGATTTCGGCAGACCAACTGTGGCCCACAGGCCACTTCTTGCAGGTGAAGAAGGCTGCGTAGTTGGGACCCACCATAAACACTATGACTTTGGTCGGTTTTAGCGCTGAAAGATGAATATTAAATTAGACGGTATTGCCAGAAAGAGGTGGTTTTTACAAAACGAAGTGGTAAGATCCATGATGGCGGGTATGGCGGGGTGACGAACACTCAGGTATCCAGTACTTCGCAGGTCTTTGCGGACACCTGACAGACGCGACGTGTATGGTTCGATGCTTGTGATTTCGTAGTTGTCCGACCTTTCTGCGGCTCTAATGTTGTACTTGAGGCAGGTCTGAGGCCTTCTGATGGGTTTTTGAATTACGTGCCATACGCCTAGGAACTAAAGAGTGTTTGCTAAATGACTTGAAGTAGGCCAGCAAGGCTTAGTTGTATGTTTTGTTCTATTGAATATGATACTGAAAGGTAAAAGGGATAGTAGTAGGAGTACCTATAGTTCATAAAATTATATATTTTTACGTCATCTTTAACACGATCAAAAATAAAAGAATACCTACATGTTAGGTTTGGCAAATTGTACTAGGAAAATGCAATAATGAAGTGCTTCCCCAGAAGTTGACCTTGATCGTTACATAATTAAATTGTTACAGGTATAAACCACTATATACTTTGGTAGCTGCTGACTACAGTTTAAAGTGCAACTATGCGGAATGCACTTTTATCGTTTTACCTTCTTTTACGTCAGCAGCACGATATGTTAAGTGTAAAAGCAGATAGCAAAATTTCTAATTCGAAACCGAAAATGTGCTGTTTTAAAAATCTACACATTTTTAAACTAATAAAACATCAATTTTGTCTTCATATTTTGTGTATATAAATGTTTTTATCGAATGCTGTAGTAGGTGTATGCCCTATCGCTATTAATTTTTGTTAATGACCTTACAAAACTAAACAATAGCAACATCTTACTTCAGTCATGTTGAAGTCGAGCACAGGATCGACGAAGGGACAGCTTCCCAAACTGTACATCACAGCTTGGTATTCGTTAAACATAACACACAACACTAGCAAAATTATTTTATACATCTTCGGTTGCAATTTACAACAGTTACTATGGAATACGCGGTTGCATCTGGCAATGCTTCACTAAGCTGTGTTATTCATGTGAAATTGTGAGTAGCAAAGGTCATACAATAAGGTTAGCAGGTTATGATACTCGTAGATATGCAATTTGGGTTATTCCTCTTAGTTTTAGGGAATTCTAATAATGTTGTTGTTGATATCTGGTTCTATTTCAGTTGTTATGTAATAAATATGAGCTTCTAAATGCCATCGAACACTTTGTAGTAATGGTATGGTTAGATTTTATAAGTTGAGATAACATGCTCTCTACGAATACTATTGAGTGTGGATTGTGGACCAAACAGAGCGAGAGAGGTCGGTCTCGTAATTGCCATGATAGGACTTGCAACGTGTTGTGGAGCTCTGGTGGTGCCTGGCAGATTATAGCTTACTCTCAACAGTCTGTAAGTTGGCTGTGTTGTTAGTTTTTCGGTTGTAGTAATTGGTGTATTCCTGGATTTTAAGCGATGGATGAAAGATCTCTTACGTTTGCGTGAATATGGAGTGTTGTTATCCACGATTTTATTATATCCTTTCAACAATGCTCTGAATTTACATAGGTTGGGTGGTCCAGAACATTATCTTATATGTAACAAGCCAAATAGCTCTGACGTTACGAGCCCGTGGCGTCAGTTAAAGAAGGCGTAAGCTGTGTGTACAGATCTTAGCTACATGTTGATTGCAATTATCAATTATAATTGAGTTTTTTAATGGACAAGTCACTTAGTGCTTTTGTTAATGTTTGGTAGTATGTGCTGAAGGTGGATAAAAAACGTTGATAGCAATTTATATGTTGACTATACCAAATTAAGTAAGCGCTTTGTAACCATACTCGGTTAGCTTATTATATATTTTAACTCTTCGATCTGCAAGTCGTAGTCCTAGGCTCCAAACTGACGGTTCAATCAGAACTGAGCCTACCGTGTTTATTTTTTCTCTAAAATTGAATAAAAATTGCATAGCTCTATAAATTTTTAGTTTAGAAAAGCTGCGCCAAACTGGAATCACTCAGAATACAGATGTACGGCTTTACTCCATACAACTGCATTGACAGATTTTAGGTAAAATATATTCTGACAATTTTTAAATATATTACTGTGATTTTTGGTTAATTAAAAATATATTTGGCTATCCCACTAAGGCATCACGTGTTGGGCGACAAAATAATGTTATGTTATCCCCCCAGTTTATTTTTACTAATTATACTCTTTTTTGTATAAAAATACTGCGTTGTTTAACTTGCAATAGCACCGTACCTAGCAAAAAAAAATCCACTGGACCAAATGTTGCTATAGAAACCAGGGGCTAGACGTCTCTTACCTGTGATTAAAAGCTTATACCTGAAAAGCACGATGCTTTGATGCTAGGGAGCCCCATCAGCAGATCTTATTTATTTACGAAAATAGTTTTTATAACATTCTAGCATGAGACTCAATGATAACCACAAATTCTTACCTAGGGTTCAATGAAAATTAAATAAATCGTTTGGCTTTAACTAAATAAGCAAGAATTTGACATTCACGTCGTGGCTTCCTACGGGTTTTGAATGAGATCAAAGAAAGTACTTCTTATCTTAAATTGCTTCATTCATTTGTTTGTCAACGAGCATTTAGCAAAATCGCAAGCTAACACAATAAAAGTGGCAAAGAGGAAACATACGCCCTACCGTGTTACGCCACTGCTTTTTTTCATGCTCTTGTATGCAATTATCTGCGTCGGTGAAAACTGCATCTGCAAGCATTCCCTGTAAAACTCGGCAATATGACTTCTCCAAACGACCTCCCATTCACCAGGAGCTGTTTTAACCTCTTACTAAGGTAAGCCCGTTTTGTTGTAAAGTAAAATTCACTAGCTTCGAAATAACAACGGACACTTTTTCAAACGGTTTTTAATATAGAGAATTAGTTTCAACTACAATGTTTACAACATTTATTAATTAATTAACAGAGCAACGTAGCTTGTACACGGATGTTTACTGAAGACGAAAAGAACGAAAAAAGAAACGCGCCAAAAATGTCACAAAATTCTGTCATTCCTCTGCTAAGTCTAACTCCCTAATTATAGCATCATTTGTTTAAATAAACCCTTAATTGGTTCAACATATGTTAGCCCTTCAGTGATTGGACAGACGAATCGTGTGATCTGTCACCTGTTTTAACAACCATTTGTAAAATCAATAACTTTAAGGGACGCATGCATTAAAAAGCACGGCAAATGCACTCAAAAGCACGGAAAATTTACAATTTAATTAATTTTACATATAAATGTCCAAGTTACACTGAAAATTGTATGCGTTTTATGTATATTCTGCGATGCAATGCCCTTGACCCAAATTTCGTAGAATTCCCATTGAAGGTTTGCCAAGAAATTAGCCTGCAAATACTTCCTCCACTGTAAACCTACGCCATGGCAAATATTTTTACTTCTAACCTTCTTATAATGTAGATGCATTTGCACTTGTCCCAGTGACCTAATTTCGCTGAATTTGACCCAATTTTAACTACATGAAGTAATACATCGTTTTTCTTTGATTTAATGCGTCTGACATGTTTAT
Source organism: Agriotes lineatus (assembly GCA_940337035.1). NCBI lineage: Eukaryota > Metazoa > Arthropoda > Insecta > Coleoptera > Elateridae > Agriotes > Agriotes lineatus. The sequence goes on from CALNHX010002209.1 coordinate 126,424, forward strand.
TTTTGTTACAGGAATGTCCAGTTATCTTCACATCAGGCTTATATAGCTGTCTGGCCCCCAACAACTTAGGATTTTGCTTGACTTCCGCACGAGCTCTAGAGGACGACGTCGTTGCCTCAGAAAAGTTTTTTGTGTGGTCTCTAATTGATTTTACTCTGCTACTGCTTCGAAGACGTGCTGTAGAATCTCCAGGTGGTTTGACAGTGTACTGTGCTGTAGGACATCGAAAACACAGCTCTAAAAGTATTGTATGCAACGACGAACTTTTTTACAACCGTTAAAACCTACGCAATGTCACAAAATGTACCCCTTTGCTATTTTAAACGCTTATAAATCTGTCTAACTCAAATGCTCGTTGTTATTTTAAGTTATATTTAAGACTACAGCTTACTGATGTTTGCTCCAAACTATTTTTTATACTTAATTAATTAATTTGTCTTAACCATTTGGATTTTGAAATTTGTAATTGTTGCACCTTCTTCTTCTATAAACATTAATTTTTTAATCTTTAGAATCCTTTTCATATTGTGTTTTGTGCTAGTTATGTTATTTAGCAATAAATTATTCTTACCAATTTTGATTTAGTTTAGAATAACTTTTAATTAATTAGTTTTAAAAGTTTGTTTCAAGTATTTAACTAAAATTGTTGATTCTAATTTCTAAAGCTATTTTTGTATATTTTTACGAGAAAACAAATAAAATAAAATTTTAAAAACGCAATTGAATGCTTATATCTCCTTCGAATTAACAATTTTTTTTACTGCGGCGTGCATACCAGGTTATCGTTAAGGTAAAGAAATCCTCTTTTCTCCATTAAGGTCTGTTAAACTATATGTATTTTCTATGTAACTTAGATTTTACAATATCAAAAACTGTTGAATAATTTACTATATTTGTACTAAATTTGAAGTTGTGTATTAATTGTCTTTGTTGGACATCAAGTTCCGTTTACATGGGTGCTTGGAGTTAAAATTACTGGTAATGTCAATTCATGTAAAATTCTTAGCTTTTTCATGAATACAGCTCTGTATGTTTTTAAATTGTGGCCCATGTAGGGGAGTTTGGAGTTAACTGAACTTTGGGGTTGATTGGACCATTGGATTTAAACTAATTTTGATTGTTTTAATTTCCCTTCAATTATTCATTTGGAGTCTTCATGATTGGCACTACTGTGGATGTTAGTACGGTTGTCGTAGTGAAGGTTATGTCAAATAAAAACGAAATTTGTCAGGTAAGAGTAATTATTTCTTGCTCCACAAGTTTTTTTTTATTGTAGGAGGAATTTATGGAAGTGTAATCTGTTGATATTAGTATTTTATTGCAAAAATCTAGTACAAAGCGAAAGTGCAAGAACGTAGTGGGTTTCCAGGGAACATGTATTAGAGATGAGTTGTTCCGCACGGAACGGTTTTTTAGCAACGTACCGGAACGTTCCTAACATAGGGTGAACGCGTTATTTTGGAACGACGGAATAAAACTGAATCGGTGAAACGAAGAAGAACGCAACACAAACAGACAGTGTTAGTGTTGTTGGTTGCGCCTCGCTGCTCGGAACTAATCACGATTCCCGTTCCATGTTCCATCCTCCCGGTCCCGCAAGGACGAAACTGGGAACGCTTTTTTCAAGTTATTTTTTTTATTGATAGAAACGCATAATTGTAAAATATTATAAATACTAATTTTATTGTAAAATGTAAAACGACAAATTAATTAATTTTTCAGCAAAATAATAGTCGTTATTTACTGATAGAACTAAAAATAAGAACAGTTTAGAATTTTGATATAAATAGGAATTTCATCAAGGCATGAACCAGTAATGTCATTTGGTTCTTTCGTTCCGGAAGAACGTTATTTTGGAACTGTATTTTTTCGGAACAAGGACGTGTGTAACGTTCCAGCTGAAGCATCGGTCCGCCCATCTCTAACATGCATGTAGAACTACCGTGTGTTTTGCGGTTAACTGAACCTTTAATGTTTGGGGTTAAGTGAACCGGTCCAGTTCACCCCATTTTAATTTTTCCTCGTAGAAAATGCCGAGAAATCGCAAACGCATCACTGAGAGTCGTTTCTACTAAAAAGAGGAATTACAAAATGCAGTAAAATTAATTATTATCAATGGCTATTTCACCAATATACAGGAATCAGCAACTACTGAGATGCCACGAAGTACATTAAAGCAATATGTGAATAAAATTAGAGCAGCAGAAGACCCAAATAAAGTTAACTTTCGTCCTCAAAATGAACATTTGCGAGTTTTTACCATCGAAGATGAGCTTTTGCTTGTGAAATTTATAAAAACGTTATCCAGTATCAATTATGGTCTAAACAAAATGTCAACAAGACGTCTTGCGTATCAGTTTCCAGTTACAAATAATAAAGGGAACAGAATACAATGGCAGGTGTGGACTGGCTGATGCAGTTCAGAAAACGCCATAACTTATCTTTACGTACCCCACAGAAGACATCATTAAATCGAGCCACGAGTTTCAACAAGACTAATCTTGAAGCATTTTATAAGAACTTGGGCAATGTCAAACGGAAGTTCAAATTTGGTCCCCAGGATATTTACAATCTCGATGAGACAGGGGTATGGACTGTACATAAATCTCCACCAAAGGCTTTGGCTGAAACAGGGAAAAAGCAGATAGGTTAGATTACCTCTGTCGAACGTGGAAATACAGTAACTATCACAGAAATTGTGGGAGCTATCGGAAAAGTTACCCTCCATTTTTTATATTTCCTAGAAAAAATTCTGTGAGTCATGCTCAAGGATGCACCACCTAAAAGTGGAGGTGCAGCCTCCCTATCTGACTGGATAACGAGTACAATTTTTCTTTCAGTATTGAAACACTGCATTGCATGAGCGACTAACAAAGGCACACGCAAAACTGATAATTCTGACATGTGAGCAAATGAAAAAGAAATCAAGCTTGGCTTTGAAATATTTGTTGTATGAATAATATGTTGGTGGTACCGTAAGCCTATGTCAAATTCGAGGTTAGCAGGTTAGGTTTGGCGTCAGTTTTGACACATACTGACTCAAAACCTAACCCGCTAACCTCAAATTTGACATAGGCTTACGGTACCACCAACATATTATTCATACAACAAATATTTCAAAGCCAAGCTTGATTTCATTTTCGTTTGCTCAAGTGTTAGATAACCATGAGACCTTGATGGTCTTAAATTTGCAAAAGAGAACGAGATCGTTTTACTAACTTTCCCGCATCATCGCAGTAGTAAATTACAACCACTGGATTTGAGAGTGTTTAGACTGATTTTATGTGCAATTTTGCTGGAAATTCATTCTGTGTTTGTTACACCAGCTAATGTTATAGAAGGATTTCAAGTTAGTGGCATAGAGCCATTCAATCCAAATACTTTCACAGAACAGGATTTTTTGTCATGCTATATTACGGAGAAACCTAATCCAATAACACAATCACAACCGGAAGTAGAAAATGTAGAAGATCAAAATATCATGTGGTCACATGTCACTGAACGAGCTAATCAGACTACACCATAACATGAGTCAGAGGTCAAAGAACATCTAGAAGCAGGACCTTCAAATATTGTATTGTATTATCGGTAACCTCATTTTACCTTGCGGTGTAGAAGCTGGTGCTTTATGCGCGCTTGCGCCTGGCTGTACAATGCTCAACTTGCCCCGGATTCGGGTTAGAAAGTTGGAGCGCGCTTTTTGTGCTTGCCATTGTGTGAGGTGTGTGTCTTTGTAATGTGTTGACCTTGTTACTCTATCTCGTAGGTCTGTGGTTTTGAGTAGAGCACAGTTAATTTGGTACCCAACTGTGAATGATCTCACCGAGCCCAATTCCAATCACCATCACCAAGGCTGCAGAAAAAAATCCGGCCCCCGCAGGATTCGAACCGAAGACTTGCTTAATGCAAGCCTGACGTTTTCTTAACTGCGCTACCCGGCTTCTTATTACCTTCAAATATTAGAATTTACAACATCGTGAGATACAAGCAGTTTTACAAACGGGTGGTGTCTACTAGAGTACCTATATAATAAGTAGATAAGAGTACGGCAAATGCAGGAACAGTATTTGATTTGTTGGATCCCTACTACCAAATTTGCAGTTTTAGTTGCGAATGAAAATTTTATTGCACAGAAAGAAGTTATTGCAAAGCTACCAACCCCAATAAGTGGTTCTCGGGCTCGATATGAAAATATGATATAATTTCCCACTGATGTTTATGTTTCAAAGATTAGTCTTAACTAATATTTTTACTTAAGAATTTTTTTTTGTAATAAATGTTTGATTATTATTATTATTAGAAATAAACTCTGTATAATATTTGAGAAGTTGTAATACATTTTGTAAAATGGTTCAGTTAATTCAACCATTAGGTCCAGTTAACCCTACCAATGGGGCTATCTGGATCAAAACTTTTTTGCATACTTTCTTTGTTTTATGAACTTTGGTAAAACAAAAATTTAGAAAAACAGAAAATTCAAAATAAATTTAAATAAATAAAAAATGTGGCCCAGTTAACCACAACTTCTTCTCAAGCACAGAATGATTGCATTCTGATAAGGTGCATACACTGCAGTGTTATTAAGTTTGTTTTTACACTTTCTTCGGCAAAGGTACTGTTTTAATTCCGTTTTTCGAGTGTTATTTTTAATGCTGAAGGGATTAAGTATTTACAGAAGTCCTAAGGGATTAAGCGAAAAATAAAGAATTTTTATAGATTTATTTTTAAATCATACAATTAGCAAAGACCTACAACGGCTCATATAGGGCAATATAATTTGAAAAATTAACATTTTTCTCTGAACAGATTAGCATCTCTCAAAAATAAAGTATAGGCTAGTATTTTTTTTTGAACTTTAGTTTTTTTCGGAAATATCAGTTTTCGCGTCTTCTGATGCAGAAAACGTGGTTTTCGAAGTGATGTGAGTCTGTGAGTTTGCCAATTTATCAGTGTGTCAGTCTGTCTGTGTCCTCCCTACAGCCCACACGGTTTAATTGATAGGCCTCAACACTTATATCTTCGTTCTTAATATAAACTCAGAGATCCCAGTGATTTTTAGTAAAAATTGGGCAATCGGAAGTGGTACTTGACTCATCTGTTTTTTTTTCGTTTCTGGGAAAGTTTTATAATAGTGTTTAATAAAAATTCAAATTCATAGAACAAGATCATAGGTTGCCTACAATTGGCAATTTCATGAGTTATAAAAAGTTTAAATATAGTATAATTAAACATTATTTACATCTAGGATAGCTATGAAATAGTTCAAATCGTTCTTAATTTATGATGTAACGTTCAGTTGTATTTTTTGGCGTTCCTATAATGGATTGCACTCTTACACCCGTATTCATAGTCGTTCGCCAGCGACTCGCCGGCGAAACGCCGGAGTTTTGCCACGCCCCTTACGAGAATTAACATTGCATAGTCGCTCGCGCATGCAGCGCTTCGCCGAAAACCATAGTAACGCGCATTCTTGGTTTTACCGGCGAGCGACTATGCAAGGTTAATTCTCGTAAGGGGCGTGGCAAAACTCCGGCGTTTCGCCGGCGAGTCGCTGGCGAACGACTATGAATACGGGTGTTAGAATTTTGGCGTTTGCGTCTCTAATTTATTAGTACACGCTCGTATCTTCATTTTCCGAGTGTAGCAGTCAGGGAATTTCGAATTTCGAATGCGCGCACCTTGCGATAAGATACAGGTCGCCATATTTATGTAACACAAGCATTTTTCTCCGCGCGAGTGGTCGTCTTTGGGAAATTCCAATTTTGGCCTGCTGGGATCTGTTTCCACGTGAACCCCGACTTCAAGTAGGCCATGTATTTGGCGATTGCAGGATGTTTTCGTTAAACAATCTCTTATGCCAGCGTATGATTTAAGCCACACACATAAACTTTGGCCGGTTATTGTGTAAGCGCATGTTGATTCGTTAGGGTTCTGTTCTAATTAATTTGGGAATTAGGGCTGAACCTCCTACGTTAAAGATGCTTTGCTGACATTCCACGGATAGCAAATATTCTTCGTCGGTTGCGTACGACCTGGTGGAGGCCTGTGTCAAAGCGTTCCAGATAGCTACACAGTAAGTACACGCCATTTTTTCTAACTTAAGTGGATTTGATTTGAGTGAACAGGCAGTTTCGCCTGCGATAAATTATGGGATGATGAAAAAGGCCTGTGGTTTCTCAATCACTCTAAGAAAAAGTAACTTATTAGATATCTTATCAGTCGCATTGGCGATTTCAAATAGGGATCTATTGAAATCACGCGTAGAGCGGTGTAATTTTTGTTGTTCGACTTCAAATCCTAGGCATTTCAAATAAAATTCAGTAATTTTTAAAGCTTTTATCAGAGCAGCCGCTAGGATGTTTGCGTGGCATCCTAGATTTATATATTTAATTTTACCAAATGTGAATTGCTTGACATAATCATTTTGGGGTTTGGCATCAATTACAATTTATTACCATTTTGCTTCTGTAGTGCCCCAGGTTTTACCTGGAATTAAATATGTTAATTGCTATATCTGGGCATTATTGAGCCTCTGTCTCCTATTTATAATGCTTAATATTTGTGACACCTCTTTACTGTTACTGGTATATTTTTGTTATTTGTTCACATAAACTTTCAAAGATCTGCACGTTTTTTAGTTTAGTTTGGTGAAGTAAGAGATATCCAAGGTAGGTGGTGAAGCGCCCTATTGTGTTTAATTTAGATGAGTATATTGTGACTTTAAGAACCGTTGCCTGGTTCTTATTTACGCCATTTTCTACTGAGGCTTTGAGTTAGCTAAGGCTGGTACAATGAGTGCAACTATAACTCATCTAAAAATCGAATGCCAAGTTTGACATTATGTAGTTGCATTCGTAAATTAGAAACTATTGCATAGCCATACTATATGAACATAATTTTTGATCATCCTTTACTATTTGCCATAAGCACATGTACCATTTTGGTTTTTTCTTGGAAAATATATAGCCATTACCATTTAGCACACTTATGCTCTATGGTCCCTACAATTTTAGGTAAGCGATATATTGTGCAATTATCTACAACTTTAGTTTAAAACATTTTTTTGTAAGTACAGTTTTTCGAAAAATTAAGTAAAAAAGGTAATGGAATATAAACTATTATATACTATGTAATTATCTATACCTGTTGTTAAAAAAGTTTTGTGTTTGCATAGTTTTTGAAAAAATCATAAAATAACGTTTTTGTAAGCAGAAAAAGAATGTCGTGTGGTTACCACACCTCATTTTTGTTATCAAAAAACTAAGCTATTTATAATTACATAGTTTATTGTAAACAAATAACTAACAAATGAAATATTTACTGATAAAATCATATTTAATTAAGATCGAAATAGCAATTACAACATCAAAAATTTGCTTACAACTGGCAATGATGGTTGTGTCGTAAACCATAATCTTAAAATCAAACATCGTAAACGAACTATATACAGGGTGTTTTAAAATTTGCGCTCACGAAATGTATGATGAAGCAGTAAAAACTGAAGAGAAAGTTGCTTTACGATTTTTCAGTTAGACCAATACTTTTTTAGTTATTGTGGTACTGAAAACCTAACAAAAGTAGAAAAGCAGTCTTTGATTTTACTTGTAAATGTACGAGGGAAAGCCAGTAATTAGGTCACAAAAGGCTGTTAAAAAATACTCATAGAAATACTTAGCCGAAAGCAACATTAATACACTTACCCTATCGCTTTATAAATGCCCTAATACCTGCTACATAAAAGTTAATGTCTCAGCCACATGCACACCTCACGTCCTACATCGTTATCAACCGCGAAACATTTGCCACCAAGATGCTTTTTTAGAGAACCAAACGGTATAAAACTGTTTTTACGATACCTCGGAGTACGAGAGTGCCACCAAACCTATTACGTTCGGAAAACGTCCCCACTTGCCCTAGGATTTTCGAGAACAGGGTACTAGCCACCGCTGAATACGCTCAGGCAGATGAGCGTGGTCCTACAAACGGGACTCCGTAGGGACAAGTGTGACCACATATACAGGATGTTACAAAATAATAGGGCGCCACGGGGTTTGGAATTTGAACCCACGTCTGACTGAACCCCGAAAACCAAACGGGGTAGAGTATGGGTGCAATTTTGGGACTCCTTGGAGAGCTTGAACCTAGCTTCACCCTCAAAGATTCGTCCAGTGTCCGTTTACATCAATCTTACACCAGCCGCCAATCGGGCGACGGCACTACAGATGGCTTACACTGATAAGTTCTTACATATATTGCAGACCAATCCAATTTGATTATTTTTAATCACTTGAGTCAGTTCGACAAATCAGATCACGCTTGAAGTGAAAACGACCCTAGGGTGATTTTCAATCACTATGGAAACTGCCTAATTAAATTTCAGTAGTATCCTGTGACAAGTTGGTGGCACTGTAAATCTAAGTCAAATTCGAGATTAGCAGGTTAGCTTTTCCTTGAGTCTGTGTCAAAACTGACGCAAAAGCTAACCTAATAACCTCAAATTTGACGTAGACATACAGTGCCACCAACATAATATTATTATAATAAAGTGTCAAATTAATTTGTCAGAAAATGGCTAATTTATTTAAGAACTTATCTTTCCGAATTCACCGCGGCCAGTGATAAATCCTTATAATTTTGACAAATAACATCCCTCAAGTGCGTTGCCTTTAAGAAATAACCCTCGGCTTCGCCTCGGGTTATTTCTAGACAAGCACTTTCGGGTTGTTATTTGTCAAAATTATTGCGGGTGATTATCACTGCCCTTGGTAAATTATAGCTGAAAATCAACATGCAACACAATGAAAAATACAGCGGAAGCGTTTGACAACCAGATCTATTGTTCTTCAAACACATAAGGTATACAAATACAGTATGACAATAAATATAGGATACCGAAGTTTGCCAACTTAATTTGTTGGGGTTAACAACTATCACTTTAATATTTCCAGTTTTGATGTCTATTGTATTGATGTATGACATGCTCCACGTTACCACCACCCCTTTGCAAGCATAATTCCCTTCCAAGCTTTCTTGAAGATTGCCTACATAGGTAATTTCTAAGTAGAGGTTCACGTAAATTTTGGAAGAACTGTACGATCGCCCTCTTAATTTCGCAGTTGCGACTGACTGGGGGATTTTGATTGAAAATGTTGTTTTTCATTCTCTAGAAATTGAAATTTAACCTACTTGATACTTGGTCCATTATTTCTGCTTTGTTCGTATGGACGGTTATAGAGGTTGCAAACAAAATTTTTTGCTCGGTAGTAAGGATCTTGTTTAACACGGTTATTGCATACTTTTAACGAGAAGGTGTCGACAAAAGATCTGAGTGACATTTGCAGCAATTGTCAGTAGAAATATAACAAGTGCTTGAAAAATTTCCGGAAATATTTGGAAATATGTTCTTCAGCTATTTTTTCAATAAGAGCATGAGTGCATGCCAACTGAAAAAATCCCGACTCCGAAGGAGGAGGGATTTTTTCTTGGAGGCATGCACGAATGCTTTTGTTGAAAAAAAAATAGCTGCATAACATATTTCCAAATATTTCCATAGGGAAATTTGTTGAGCACGCGTTATATTATGATAGAGAATATCACGAATGAAAAAACACAGTAGCAACAATCAGTATCGGCCTACTGACTTTGTTCAGAGCTTCATTGTTTCTAAATACTTTGATGACAGTGACAGAAGTGGAAATTTCCCGGTAAATTTCCGATTATCAATTTTCGCCGTTACCATGGTAACTTTCCAACTAAATTTGCATAAGGGATATTCTCATTTAAATTGCAACTGATACGATGCTCTTAATTTTGGTATCCTATATTTAGTTAGTACGCAAAGCGTAACGAAAGTGGGGGGGGGGGGGTGTAAACACAACCGTTAGTTAATGCACTAAGATAAATCTGGCGCAAATATGTTGCGCTGGCATAAGTTTCTGGATATTGAGATGGTGTTCGCACTGCTTAACGCACAAGGGTTGACATAACAAATGATAGCTGGCGCACGTTCGTGATTAGCGCGGGAGGCTTACGACTAGTACAATACCTCTCACATAGCTTCACCTGTGGCGGAAGTAGCGGCGTGCAGCCGGCAGTTTGTGTCCCAAAGTCGAGGAAACGGAGCGGAGAGCACTAACAAGCTAGAAGCGGGAGCAATAATTGTTCTGTCCCTCATGAATCCCACATAGAAGTCAATGATGCGATCAGTTGCAACCAGACTCGTACGTAAAATTCGACCAGAGGTAAACGCTGTCAAAATAATCCCACATTCAAATAAGGTGTTGATGGCACGACGGCCCATAACAGGAGAAGCGCCTGGCACTTGACGGAGGAAACAACACTCTGCGACCGACTCCCTTCAAGCTTCCGAACAAACTCCCACAACAACTGGAAAAACAATCTCGCAGCCCAAGCGAACGCAAATCCCAAAGGGAAGGACGCCGCTGGGCGCGCACCTCGAAAACTCGACTCACTGCCTTCTTGTGCCTGATGCCCGCTCCTAACTGACAAAACCACGGCAGGCAGCCCAAGCGCTGCCAAAGCGGGAAGCGTGTCTGTGTCTCGCATGAAATACCTGCAAACATCGACGAGGCGACTGCAAGCTAGCGGGCTCGTTACACTCACAGGTGTTTCAGCTCGCGAAATATTCTAGAAAAGCGTCTGCGTACTAAATTTATATTGGAACCTAGCAAGCCAACGAATATAAGCAAAGTTGTGAAATAAGCGCCTCTCAGATTCTACGGCGGCGGCCACAGCTGGGTACGCTGTAAACCATTAACTTCTTGCATGAAATTCGATAAACTTGACTTAACAAGCGGAATAATATAAAAGAAAACTATATACAAGTGGGGTCGGAATTTTAGAAAAATACTCAAATAGCGTACGTTTGTACATTTTAAAAATGTCCTGACACGCTTGGGACTAAGTCTCGACTGTAAGCCGGATGTAGTAATATCCCTCCCATGGAGCTCAAACTCTGACCCCGACTAAAAGTTTACGTAAAAGCTAAGAATACACAACGGAAACAGAAAGAGCAATGCTTGGAATTACAATTAAAGACCGAATATCGAATAATAGTATATTGTATGTTAAGAGCTGAAAGTGCATTCGACGACTGAGCAGATTATTAAAGGAAAATATCAAATTTCGTTTTATCGCAAAAATTAATTGACAATCAAGTTAACATTACTCGCGCAGTCTACTGACATGTGACGCGATTATTTCCACAAATGACAATAACATTCGGACGTGGCTACCTATTTTGTTCACGCGGAAACCCAAAACGCTCGGCGAGCGGCAAAAAGATGAAAACGCACGCTCAGCGGCAAATGTCAACTTTCTGTTGTCAAATGACAGTGAGAAAAATCTACTTTCGATGTCAGTCGTCGAAAAAAGAATAAACCAAATAAACGGCCAAGGTATAATAACGAGAGTAACAACTAGAAGCGGACCTTGGCTGGTCATGTTGCAAGAAAAATCGACGACAGATGAACAAAGAAAATCATAGATTGGATACTACAACATTTCAACAGAACTAGAAATACCCCACCCACAAGATGGAGCGACAAATTTGAAAGAATCGCTGGAAATTGGGTGTAGAAAGCCCAAAATCGCCTAATGTGGAAAATTTTAAGGGAGCTCTATGTCCAGCAGTGGGGTTAACAAAAATGGGGCGGTAATAAGTAAGTAAGAGTAGCTTTGATATTGAATGTCTTTTAATCTGCTTAACTTCAGAAGCGCCAACTTTTATAAAATTTATCCATGTGGGTGCCTGGTCCGAATAAAGGCGAATCCTGGGTAGGATGGTTTTCCGGAACATTTTTTGAAAAACAAGCTTCTATAGCGCTAATTTTCTCACACATTTTTTTCTTTGAAATGTGATGTTTTGATATGATTTCAGATTATTACTCGTATCTCGTATTTAATTACTTTCGATTATAAATTTCTTGCTACATTTTCTACAATTCTACATTATATTAAATAGTTTACACGATTTAACTGGAGAGATTCAATTGCGCCCTCGTGGATCATTTAATTTGGGTTTCAATTATTCCAAGTGGTGTTCGGGCTTCGAAATCGCCATTAAATGGACGCCTACACGAAAAAACATTGGAATAAGTAAATACGTGTATGTATGAAACCCAAAAAATCATTCAGTAACGCTTGTGTTGATAACATAATACAGTTCAGAAGCTTTGCTAGACTTATATCGAAAACACTATTGCCTTTTAAATAGTACAACACATGAAATGATTTTCAATGTTTATTATTTTTTGCATAGGTAACTATGTTAAATGTTTACTGTAAAGACACCCCGACACTGTGTTAACGGTATAAGATGTTTCAGATCATGTATGTATGTATGTATTCCTTAGATTCATGGTAATTAGAGTTGTAAAAAACGGGTTTATGTTCAGATTTTTTTTAAAGCCAGTTTTTTAAGAAACATTTAAATGACTCCATTTCTTCACCACTGGAATACAAGTAATTTATCATCATCATCATCATTTTCAGCCCTCTTTATTCATAGACATAGACCTCCACTATTTGTTGCCACTCAATGCGCTCCACGGTTTTAGTTTTCCACTGTGAACCAGCCACCTTTTTGACGTCGTCGTCCCGTCACCGAGTTCTAGGTCTGCCGCGATCTCATCTTTCAGTTCTGGGTCTCCATTCTGTCAGACTCAGTAGATATAGGAGAGTACCGCCATTCTTTGATCCGTGAAAATGCCGCCATAGCCGCCATTTCGTTCCCACCAGCGGTAACTGATTGAGTTATGTCTAAAATTTTACTTGAAATTGGCAAGACTGTAAGAGTATGTCAAATTCGAGGTTAGCAGGTTATGTTTTGCTTCAGCCTGCGTTAAATAACAAACAAAGCCTAACCTGCTAATTTCCAATTTGACATAGACTTACAGTCTTGCCAATTTTAAGAAAAATTTCGAATTGCCAATAAATGTGCAAAGAACTTTTTAAAAAATACAGAATATTGCCACTTCCTTGTTTATACATATTGGAATTATGTTTATACATTTTTAAAAATAAAAATAGCTTTTTGCTGAGGAAAAGTATTCACGATGCGAATACCCGCCATAAAAATGATCTGCATGTACCTTTCAATAAATTATGCGTTTCTTTTAATTCCCCAAATTGTTTGGGGATTAGATATTATAATAATTTACCGCAGCATGCCAAAGATTGTAACTCACTGCATGCTTTTAAAAGACATGTTAAATCTTTTTTAGTTAGTGAGTGTTACTACAATACCAAAGATTATTTAAAACTTTTAGTGTAACAGTTTTTTATGGAATAGTTTATCTGTCTGTATGTTATTTATTTATGGAAGTACGTTATTTACATTTGTAAATTGTATGTTGTATGTTTAATGTTTCTGACAATTCTTACACTCTCATGTCTAAAGGAAATAAACGATTATTTATTATTTATTTATATTCCTATATCTACTGACTCTGCATTCTGTGACCTTGCGGCTCTATCTGTCGTCTTCTCTTCGCAACAAGTGTCCTGCCCACTGCCATTTCAAGGATGTTATGCGTTGCGCGACATCTTCTACGCTTGTTTTGTTACGAATCCACGTATTAAGTCTTCTGCCTTGCAGTTGCACTCCAAGCATTGATCTTTCCATGACATTTTCCGCTATCCTCAGCTTTTCCATCTTAGTTTTCGTTAATGGCCATGTTTCTGCAGCGTATGGTTTTAACTTTTAGTAAAACAAAGTACTGTAAACAACTCCTTAGAAAATATCTGTGACCACAAGTTACTGAAGTTTACAAACCATGAAAACAATTGTTAGGTACAAGTAACATTTTACAATTACTATATGGATTTTATAACTAAAAATGCATTTTCTTTTAATTAAATTTGTCTGAGCTTTACCTTTCTAAGTCGTTTATGTACATAAACTAACTTTAACGCACTCACGATTCGATGCTGCGGTGCTCTGTATTGCTGATTTTCTTAGAGAACAGTTACGCATTCTATCGCAACCTGCAACTCTTCTAAACTGCTTACAGCTAGGTAATGGGTCGATTCCGGTTCTAATATCCCAATATTGTCTTTGGCTGGAACAGCAAACGGCTTTAGACCGCTTTAATATGCAATCATTTCGACGAATGGTTCCAAACACTGTTTAAATTTGCTTTTATGCGATTTAAAATCACTCCACAGTGCATGGTGATTATTAATACGACGCTCGAAGTTAACACTTTTACAAATAGGTGCGAATTTTACGCTCAATAACCGTTCAAACAACTAAATCCGAAGGAGCGAAGGCCAGCAAACCTCGTCTCGCTGGATTAAATTGTCGTCTTTTTAAATTGTTATCAATGAAGCCTTAATATTGTCATCATCGCCATAGCGACAAATTGCGTCTAAGTAACGGTTCTCTGTGATCTAATTAACAGAAACTGCTGTCAACGTAAGCTTTCAAATTTGTTATTTTATTCATTTTTGACAGTTTAAAGTGACATTATTAACTCCATAATAACCTTCATAAACACTCTATGATTCACAAGAGAAATAAAAGCGTTTTATTTCACACTGATTGTTACGGTCTTAAACTGACTTTACGACACCGCACCGGCTCATATAACAACGAAACGGCCGGCGAGTGCCATAATGGACAAAATCTGGACGAAAGTTCTCCTACGCCGCAACCCATGCCGCAACAACATAGGCCGGCTAAGGCATCAGTGGAGCTGGGCGGGTCCTTAACGAGATTACCTAAGCGCAACGGTTACAGAGTCGGTAAGTAACGGTAAAATAAAGAGGGCGCCACCAAGCCTGTCTTAACAAGCTCAAATAACAATTTTGTGATCGCAAATACTGGAATGGTAATATTGGGACCCTTTGGGCCGCGACTGCGCAACCACCGGACCTACCTGCACGCTCTGATCTCTCACGTCTCGCCGTACACCAATATTTACACTGTAGAGGCGCTATCTGAAACAAAGCATGCACAGGTCGAATAGGAATAATACGTCCCTTAATTAAATATGCGTCTATTGGTCGATAACTACATCTGGGCAGCAAATCGTGCCGCCAAGCTTATGTTATTTTTTACGCTAAGCACCAGCTGATGGACGCGCTATGCTAATAAACAACACACTATGGGTGGCCGGCCGCAGTGGGCTCGACACCTTACATATTAGAGTACAGTTTGAAATACGCACTCCGGAAAAGGGCTTGTTAGTTCGCGATAACAGACGCCGACCTGCAAAGGCAACGGGAGCAGTGTAGCTAGCAGCAAAGCACGACGCCGCAAAAATGCGCGACGAATTAATTGAAGGCCTAACTCGTTAGGCAGCGGGGCAGCGTGACTGCAATATTTGACCAGGAAGAGGGGCTAACATAGCCTCACTAAAGTATGCGAATTTGGAATAGGCACCAGCCTCTGCTACGTCGCCCACGCAGTCGTTGGCTTCGGTTAACACCTGATAAGCAAAGCGCAAAGCCCTCGCAAACATAAACAAAGGGCTCGAACAGATTAGGGCAGGCCAGGCTCCGCACGGCTAGGCGTTGATTCCATTTATGTATTAATCGGTACAATATAGCGAAGCGCGCGCACATAAAATTACTGAATTAAAAGTTCGCACAAACGTAACACCAAAACATAGGCGCAGAGTTTTTTAGCTATTTAGGCGATGAAACGCGAAACTCGCGCACGTGAAATTACTAGCAGGCTACCAAAGTAGCGTCTTGAAGCATGGTGGCCTCAAGCCTGCACTAAAAGCCGCAACAAGCAAGCAAAGGGCATGCATCCGCCCACACAAAGTTGAGCACAAAAGCAACACCGCTCGCACAAGCGACAGTTAACATGTTTAAATTGTTGTAATTACAAATACCTTAGTCCGTAGACGGTCTATGAGAGTTGCGTGCAGTCAGTTGGTAGAAGGCGACAGTCTGTGGCAGCTAAATCGCCGAAACACGGCATCTGGGGTAAACGGGCTGTAATCCGCCAAGATGGCGGCGTTAGGACGCTCCCCTGAGAGCACACTTACGGCGGCAAAGAGGCCTACTTCGTCCTGCCTAGAAAGATCCTCGAAAACAGCTAGTTGAAAAGGGAAAGCCCCCTTTCTCACAAACGCAGAACTGGCCCCGTGAAGCCCATCACACACCCACGCTTTGACGTAAAGCCTTGCCACTCGCACAATCACACGCGACCTTTTAAAGGCGAAACAGTTTATGGCATATTCGCTGAAACAACACGGGAAATAGGAAGGCTTTCGCAGCAACGGTACTAACAAACAACGGCAATTTACATAACATTCGCTGAAACAGCACGAGACGGGAAAAAGAGGCTGGCGTCCCCACAAATGGCGGGAACGCCGCGAAACGGCACACTCTGCGACCTCTTCGATCAACGGCCTGTCATCCACTGCCTTGAAGTGGCGTGAACCAAATTGGCGTTACCACGTGACTTTCGACAGCCAATGGTGATGCGACCAATAAAACAAACACGTTCCGGTGACAAAGAGAGCGCGAGGCCTCGCAGTCACACACGTCCAAAAGGGTGTTCCAAGAGATCCAAGCGCGTCTACATACAGGGTGAACGGAATCAAATGCGCGGGAAATGAGAGTGCGCCTGTGACTAAAAGTTGAAAATTGGTTTTGAATAGAGACAATCTGCCCTAAAGGCGTGAAAAGTAATTAAATGGCTACAGAGGGCAAAATGGCTTAACATGATGTCAAAAATGACATTTTTCGGATTATTTATGGTACAAAAAATGGAACATTAAAGTTCTAGTACTTTAAAGTAAAATTTTAAAGTTCAAGTACTTTAAAACTTATTTATGGTACAAAAAATAGAACATTAAAGTCCTAGTACTTTAAAGTAAAATTTGAAAGTTCAAGTACTTTAAAATTATACGTCAGTTGTTGACATGAAATTTCCAATGACTTATAACTTTTTATTTAAAATTTATTAAACTTGCAGTATGAAATAAACCGTTGTATTCACCACGAACGAAAAGTGTTTTTAAAGGTCCTCAGAAGCAATTCCGTCCTCGTCCTTTAAAATGTCACTTTTCGTTCTAGATAAATAAACTACTATTAATTCACTAGAGAATTAAAAAGTTTCATTCACTAGAGATTTAAAAACGTTTCAATGAAAAACAACACAGTTTTATGATTTCTACAAATACTTACATTCAATTATTCTTTCTCTTTGTAGTGTGTAATATATAATTATGTTAATTTGAATATTTTTAATGTCATTTATTTCCAATTTTGTGTGTAGCTGTAAGCAGGTGACAAACGTCACTTTGACGTTTGGCACACAGCGCATTATAACGCTGTTTTTGGTAACTATTGGTTTTATAAGATTGGTGACATTTGCTTTCACATGCTCATAACACGACAAACGTCAGATGTCTAATATATAACCACAATCTCTGAACTGTATTAAATTTATTCTAATCAAATATAACTTTAACTGAAGGTACTTTTTAACGAATTAATTAAACAGAATTATTATTCTAGGTAAGGCACTATTTGAACAGCACACGAACCAAAAGGCTTGCACCAAGATTAAACTAATTCAAAGGTCAGAGCAGCGAAATTGATTCTCTGTCCCATAGATGGCGATTATCAAATGTCACTTGACAATGTCGCCATCTTTACGCTCAAAAATCCCAAGCTTGCAATGCAACATTTTTAGTATCGGAAATTTAGAATTTCTATAAAACCAGCAACTCATAGTAGATAAAATAGTATATTATACTCGTTTAATAAGAGCCATTGGAGCACTTGTTGCATTGGAACACTCCTCGCTGCGCTCGTCGTGCCCCAAATCCACGCGTGCTACAATGGGCCCTCTTATGAAACTCGTATAATAATATACTATTAAGTAATAGTATATTATTATATGAGCGATTATGACAGCTATTATTCACGAAGATGACATTTGCGCCACAAGCCGAAGGCGCGTGGCGCAAGTCATCTGAGTGAATAATGGCCATAATCGCGAATATAATACGATATTTTATCTACTCCTATGCAATAGGAGCCTTGTGTTCATATTTCAGAATTATGACATTTGTGACAGCTGTTAACTTCAAAAGTCATTTAATAATAAGAATGAATTTTGTGATTGGCTACAACCTATTGAATAATGAAAATAGAATTTTCTGATTGGTTGCAATTTGCAAACTATTGAATAATGAAAATAGAATTTTATGATTGGCTGCAAACCGTGAATTATGAATCATAATTCATGGCCATTGTGTAGTAGGAGTAGATAAAAGTTTTTAACACTTGACTTATACAGTTCTGTTTGAGATTCTCTTTTCTAATAATATGTGGTAATACATGATCATTACAAAATCACCTGGGTGTAAGCCTTTTACTTTTATTAGCCTAGTTATAATTAAGTTAATGCATACTCTGTTAGTTTTAAACCTTTATTTATATGTATGAGAAATCAAATCATAGCAATATATATAGTGGATTACATTGTGTCAAGTAACATAACTAGTTATCACTAGAGAAAAATATTTTATTTATTGCTTCGTAAATTAACATAGAGCGAAGAAAAATTTGGAAACATTTTCGTATAATTAACTTTAGGTCTGGCTTTAGAAAGATCACGTAGTACGGTACTACCTGATGGTGGTAGTTGAATTACATGTACGATAACTTCTTCAGCCCCAAAAGTACCCAACAACAATTCTCCCATACAAATATTACCTATCCAATAATTTTTAACAATAAGAACTTCATTATCCTCAATTATATAAATATAATGGGGCCCTATATTTCTATTTAAACGAATCCCACCTCTACCTACTAGTGTAGTACGTTTGTGACTTTGTAATAAATGTTCATCTGCCAATGTTGCTTTAATTAAAGCACCACATATTGGGCAACAATAATCTCGGAACTGGCAAGATATTTCATGTGTAAGAATGATGTCCCCGGTACCTATAAAATTACAGTCTTGCCAACGACAGGAAAAGTTTGTTTCTGCTATGCGTTGCCGGAGATTCATATCAGTCGATTCCTTACGATTGGAATAAACATATGCACACTTGCAGCAGTTTTATTCTGCTCCACATCGAATATTGGAAAAACCATATTCTTCACGGCAGTTCCTGCATTGAAGCGATCTAAGAGTTTCGTGATCTACTATTAGAGTACCTCTGACGCATTCTGGAGCAACAATCTCGGAACTGGCAAGATATTTCATGTGTACGAACTATGTCCCTGGTACCGATAAAATTACAGCCTTGCCATCGACAGGGAAAGTTTGTTTCTGCTCTGCGTTGCCGGAATTTGATATCAGGCGATTTCTTACGATTGCAATAAGCAGATGCATACTTGTAGCAAACAGTTTTATTCTGCTCCACATCGAATATTGGAAGAAATTCTTCCCGGCACTTCATGCACTGAAGCGCTGCAGGTTTGTCGTGATCTACTGTTAAAGTACTTCTAACTGTTTCTAGAGCTAACTTTTTCAAGCTTGTGCTTTTTAAAATAATATTGATTTTAATACTAATAGGATTGTCCAAGCCCTCCATATACTTGTTTAAATTTAACATATTATTTAATCTGTTAAAACAGCTATCAAAGATAGAACATGGATTCTCTTTAAGAGAAAAATAGCAGTCTGGACTATCATTATTTTCTATATTAATTTTACAAGTTGCAGAAACTGCCCCATCTATGCTGAAGTATTTAATGTCATAATTCAAATTAAGCGTGCTAGCTTGATACAAATATGTAACAAGAAAAACCAAGTCGTCTTTTAACACTCCAAAGATTCCTTGACAATTTTGATCAACCTGAACAATAAAACTTGCAGCTTCTAATAAACGGGAAGAGTGGTTTTTGGTCAAGTGATCGAGCAGTTCTGACAGTAAACCGCTCCAACAGCATGTTTCATCAGGTACAGACAAAGGGCAGTCATGGGATTGATAAAAACACTTCGACTCGTGTTCCATAGCTTGACCGAAAGCAACATTGTTTCTGCATCCATTCTTTTTAAAACGGCATGGAAATGCGACATTCTTTAAAATAGTTTCTTCTAGTATCAGCTCTCTGTAAATCACATCGGAATTTGGTGGGGAGCACTGGCCACAGATTGATGTTCCATCAGGAAGCAGTCGCACTGGCCCACAGGATAGATATTCTTTGCACTGGGAACATCGCAGTTGTTCTATCACTTGATCGGGTATAGGAATTAGATTTTCTTCCATATTTTGTAACTATCAAGAACTCCTGCAACAGAATGTTTTTATAAGTACCAGTTGTTTGTCATACCATGCATATAATATGCAGGGATTCTTCTTTATTGCTTATAATCACACGATCAGCAAACACTTTTTGAAACATCGTTATACCGTAAAAATCAATAAGAACGTTTTAATTCCAATCACCACATAAGAATAACAGTATTGTAATAGTATATTGCGCAACTAGTTTAGAAAAGCGATGTTTTACTGAACAAATATGTCTGGTTTGAATAGGAGCGTGATTACAAGAGTAACCCAAAACAAAGCAACATCCATCACAAGTGGTGATTCACCAAAATATCTGTTTATACTCTTGCACGAATCAGAAAAGTGAACTCAGATTCAGATCACCAATTTGAATGTGTTGTAGACTAAGTATTCCATGTAAAAGGACTTGAATCGACTACCAATATGATCCACCACCGATTTGGTTTACCAAGAACTGGGATTATAACCGATGTGAATTTAGATCATACTGAAACTACCACCGATTTTTGAAGATTGTAACAAATACATGATATGTCACCAAACTAAAATACCACCAACTTGGTGTAGCAACCGAATTGGATTATCACCGATGTGGATTTACATCCGACTGGAACTACCACCGATATGAATGATCGCCGATGTGAACTACCACCGTGCGTTTACTTCCGACCGTTTCGGACAATAATTGGTGCAACACAATAATAACAATAGTTATAAATGAGTTTATTTTTCAGTCAATATAAATTGGCAAAAACCAATGAAATGAATTTTATGTAGATGGAAAATCTCTAAATTGTGGTTCAAATGACAGCAAGCTGTCCTTGTTCTTTCACTCCAGCCTAGAAATATAAATCTCATATTAAAGCGATTAGATAAACTTATATATAAACTTAAACATATACATACATATAGCGCGTCAAGCACACGGTCTAACCTGTGAACTTGTATTACGGTTCACTTTTACGTTAATTTAGAGTATTGTTATGTTGAGTTTGTCGTGTGGGAACGTAGTTCTATGCGCGAGCAGTCGAAAGCGGCCGAACGCTGAAAACTTGAAGAATTCTCTTCATCTTCATCCAAGACTCGAACAAGATCGTCGTAGTTTGCCCAAGTCGATCTTGAAATTGTAATTCCTACATGTGTTGTGGAATATTTCGTACGTTGGTTTACTGGTATATCGGCAAGCATTATATGACTACGATATGAAAGATGGAATGTATGCGGTATGAACTGAATAGTCGTACAATGGTTACAATGTACGTCTTACATAAAATTAAATTCATTTTTAATCTATGGTAAAATGACCAGATTTTACTCGCTATTGGGTTGTTAATACTACTCATTATGTTACCGTTTGAATAGTTGCTTGATCGATTTTAGTATTAACAATTAATCAATTATTAAATTACCTGTATTTCTGTTCGCACCTTAAAGTTTGGATCTCGAAACTCATCTTGTTTTTAAGATTTGTATTGTCAAGCTCCTACATGGGGTGTTAGTGCCTTAACATTATTATTGTGTAATTATCTGTTTATTTATTAGTAGCTTCAGCGTACTTATGCGAACGCTTTGTCCGTCCGTCCGTCCGTCTGTCTGTCTGTCTGTCTGTCTGGATCGCCTGTAACTTTCGAACGGCTACAGATATCGAAATTGTGAAAGGGGGCAAAGTTGTTGCTAAAGTCCCGAGCACCTTCATGCGCTATTTGGTTTTGGCGAAAAGTGGCGATTTTCCACTTTGCAAACAAAATTTCCAAGCATTTTAGCACGGTGGCGGCTCGTTCACTTGGCGCCATCTACAGAACTTCGGTGGTCACGTTTTGAACTACACATTCTGGGTGCGCTATAATTCCACTTGGCGCCATCTACAGAACTTCGGTGGTCACGTTCTGAAGCTACTCTTTAGATCTGTAATTGAGCAGTTTATTGTATATGTATTTACCATATTAATATGTTTGTACTACACCTTCATGCCCTATTTGCTACTGAACTATTGAATAATTGAAGCAAATAAACCAAATATTCTAAACGTTATTAATGCAATGTACAGTGGTTATCCATTGGAGAAACATTTCAGGTATTAATCTCATTTCCGCACTGGTAACACTGGATGTGTGTTTGTTTAATAATGTGACTCACTACCGTAAACTAGAATTAGTTACACTACGTTTTCAAACACTGTCAATTTGACTTCTCTTGGTATTTCAGTTTCTCCAAAGAATATGTTTTTGTTGCATTGAATAATCTTTCAGTTCTTCCTAGTCTATCGTTAATTACTTGCTCTAGTTTTCCGTCCTCACTAATTTGTACTCCTAAATATTTGAATTTGCTTACTTGTTCTACTGGGATTTCTTCTAGTCCGATGTACTCCTTTTTTCTGCGCTTATTGCTATTGCTTTTGTTCTTCGGAATTTATTGTTATGTTTATTTTGGAGTTCTTGTCTATATACTTTTAGATTGTGTTGTCAGGTTTCTTCGGAGTTTGCTATGATTGCCCTATCATCTGCAAACATTAATTCGAAAACTTTTGATTTTCTCCTTTCCAGTATCCTAGATTAAATTTTTTGGTATTCTTCCCGCTTCTTCGGATTGGATGGTTTATAACTAGTGTGCAGAGGAGTGGACTTAATGAACATCCTTGGCGAAGTTCTATATTCTTCACAAATTCTGTTGATTCTTCGTTTTTGTTCTAACTCCCCCGTTTCAATTTCGTTTCAAAGCGCGTTCTAGAAATTAGATCTTATTTCGGACCACCTTATATTTAAATAATGTAAAAAAGGAACTCAGGTTTATCGCTTAAAACGCCTGACTTTAGAAATAAGACACCTGTTAGCATTTCTGGTCGAGGCACGTACGCTATGCTTAGTAGGCCTGCTTGAACACAGTCGAATCGCTCGATTTTTACGAAGCACGCTTTGCGGATCTAAATTCTCGGAGTAGGTTGAAACCGCTCTTATTTTAAACAAACGAAAACTACCAGCGCGTTGGTTCTTCGCAAACGGCGCAAACGGTTTGGTAAGAATGCCCATATACTTTATCTTTGCGTATTAATTTAGATATTTAGACTTGAAGTCTTTTTGGACAAGATGCAACATACCAGGACCCCCCCCCCCCTCGATCACTGAACATTAGCAATGAACTAAATTGTAGGTACATGCAGTTTTCAGCGTTTTTATCGACAACGGCAATTGCCACAACTATATCAGTTCTTACTAAGGTCTTAGAAATTCAGACTGACGCGTGTTTAATTACTCTATATTCAATCAAATATTATCGCTAAAGAGCGAGAATTTAACGGTTTCCAAATTGATGAAATAAGCATGTACCTGAAACTCAAATTAGCCGCGTCCTTTGGGCGTCGTGTACATATGTCAATTGCGATATCACAGGTATTTATCCTGAGTTGTAATCCGTGGTATAATTAGCTATTTGTGACTTTAACTCATGGAATTTGATTCCTATTTATGGTTTATTAATTTGATAGGCAATGGTCATACAAACCTAAATTGCTGTAACTTAGCCTTCATGGCTTATGTGTATAATTCATGCGTTGCTGCGATTTTTCGGTTTGATTAAATGCCCCTATTGCTGTTAATTGTTTTGCGTTCTTTCCGCAACCCCTCCAACTGGTATAATCTTATATTATAAAAGCCGATGCCGTCCGTGAGCACTGGCGCGCGCACACGCAGCTTGAACGGGCTGCATCCTAGCAAGCGGGGCGCGCGCACGAATGGCGAAAAACGTATTTGTATTGTTAACGCTCTCAGGGCCGGACGTCGCCTCGGCGGGCTGCCGCCTTGAGCAGCCGCCTTGAGCTAGCATTTTTATTGTTAGCCGTTTCTTTACGATGGCCGGGCCACCGTAGGCTGGCCACGAGTTTTAGTTTATATATAGGTATGCAGCGAAGCATAAAAGGTAGGTGGCGTATTATTAATTAGTTAGTTTTATTTTTTATGTTGTGAGTAACGACAAGGAGCACAAATCTTAAAAATTCTATTGCTCAATTTAAAGCCCGAAGCATTTTTTGCCTAGTCCTTACACCACGTCATATTCTACCGAGAGTTAAAAGAGCTAGCTTAGGCCGTGTCAACCCTAGTCTAAGGAAATGGTACAATGTTTGAAGATAGTAACAAATACATGATATGTCACCAAACTAAAATACCACCAACTTGGTGTAGCAACCGAATTGGATTATCACCGATGTGGATTTACATCCGACTGGAACTACCACCGATATGAATGATCGCCGATGTGAACTACCACCGTGCGTTTACTTCCGACCGTTTCGGACAATAATTGGTGCAACACAATAATAATAATAGTTATAAATGAGTTTATTTTTCAGTCAATATAAATTGGCAAAAACCAATGAAATGAATTTTATGTAGATGGAAAATCTCTAAATTGTGGTTCAAATGACAGCAAGCTGTCCTTGTTCTTTCACTCCAGCCTAGAAATATAAATCTCATATTAAAGCGATTAGATAAACTTATATATAAACTTAAACATATACATGACATATAGCGCGTCAAGCACACGGTCTAACCTGTGAACTTGTATTACGGTTCACTTTTACGTTAATTTAGAGTATTGTTATGTTGAGTTTGTCCGTGTGGGAACGTAGTTCTATGCGCGAGCAGTCGAAAGCGGCCGAACGCTGAAAACTTGAAGAATTCTCTTCATCTTCATCCAAGACTCGAACAAGATCGTCGTAGTTTGCCCAAGTCGATCTTGAAATTGTAATTCCTACATGTGTTGTGGAATATTTCGTACGTTGGTTTACTGGTATATCGGCAAGCATTATATGACTACGATATGAAATATGGAATGTATGCGGTATGAACTGAATAGTCGTACAATGGTTACAATGTACGTCTTACATAAAATTAAATTCATTTTTAATCTATGGTAAAATGACCAGATTTTTACTCGCTATTGGGTTGTTAATACTACTCATTATGTTACCGTTTGAATAGTTGCTTGATCGATTTTAGTATTAACAATTAATCAATTATTAAATTACCTGTATTTCTGTTCGCACCTTAAAGTTTGGATCTCGAAACTCATCTTGTTTTTAAGATTTGTATTGTCAAGCTCCTACATGGGGTGTTAGTGCCTTAACATTATTATTGTGTAATTATCTGTTTATTTATTAGTAGCTTCAGCGTACTTATGCGAACGCTTTGTCCGTCCGTCCGTCCGTCTGTCTGTCTGTCTGTCTGTCTGGATCGCCATGTAACTTTCGAACGGCTACAGATATCGAAATTGTGAAAAGGGGGCAAAGTTGTTGCTAAAGTCCCGAGCACCTTCATGCGCTATTTGGTTTTGGCGAAAAAGTGGCGATTTTCCACTTTGCAAACAAAATTTCCAAGCATTTTAGCACGGTGGCGGCTCGTTCACTTGGCGCCATCTACAGAACTTCGGTGGTCACGTTTTGAACTACACATTCTGGGTGCGCTATAATTCCACTTGGCGCCATCTACAGAACTTCGGTGGTCACGTTCTGAAGCTACTCTTTAGATCTGTAATTGAGCAGTTTATTGTATATGTATTTTACCATATTAATATGTTTGTACTACACCCTTCATGCCCTATTTGCTACTGAACTATTGAATAATTGAAGCAAATAAACCAAATATTCTAAACGTTATTAATGCAATGTACAGTGGTTATCCATTGGAGAAACATTTCAGGTATTAATCTCATTTCCGCACTGGTAACACTGGATGTGTGTTTGTTTAATAATGTGACTCACTACCGTAAACTAAAATTAGTTACACTACGTTTTCAAACACTGTCAATTTGACTTCTCTTGGTATTTCAGTTTCTCCAAAGAATATGTTTTTGTTGCATTGAATAATCTTTCAGTTCTTCCTAGTCTATCGTTAATTACTTGCTCTAGTTTTCCGTCCTCACTAATTTGTACTCCTAAATATTTGAATTTGCTTACTTGTTCTACTGGGATTTCTTCTAGTCCGATGTACTCCTTTTTTCTGCGCTTATTGCTATTGCTTTTGTTCTTCGGAATTTATTGTATGTTTATTTTGGAGTTCTTGTCTATATACTTTTAGATTGTGTTGTCAGGTTTCTTCGGAGTTTGCTATGATTGCCCTATCATCTGCAAACATTAATTCGAAAACTTTTGATTTTCTCCTTTCCAGTATCCTAGATTAAATTTTTTGGTATTCTTCCCGCTTCTTCGGATTGGATGGTTTATAACTAGTGTGCAGAGGAGTGGACTTAATGAACATCCTTGGCGAAGTTCTATATTCTTCACAAATTCTGTTGATTCTTCGTTTTTGTTCTAACTTCCCGTTTCAATTTCGTTTCAAAGCGCGTTCTAGAAATTAGCATCTTATTTCGGACCACCTTATATTTAAATAATGTAAAAAAGGAACTCAGGTTTATCGCTTAAAACGCCTGACTTTAGAAATAAGACACCTGTTAGCATTTCTGGTCGAGGCACGTACGCTATGCTTAGTAGGCCTGCTTGAACACAGTCGAATCGCTCGATTTTTACGAAGCACGCTTTGCGGATCTAAATTCTCGGAGTAGGTTGAAACCGCTCTTATTTTAAACAAACGAAAACTACCAGCGCGTTGGTTCTTCGCAAACGGCCGCAAACGGTTTGGTAAGAATGCCCATATACTTTATCTTTGCGTATTAATTTAGATATTTAGACTTGAAGTCTTTTTGGACAAGATGCAACATACCAGGACCCCCCCCCCCCCCCCTCGATCACTGAACATTAGCAATGAACTAAATTGTAGGTACATGCAGTTTTCAGCGTTTTTATCGACAACGGCAATTGCCACAACTATATCAGTTCTTACTAAGGTCTTAGAAATTCAGACTGACGCGTGTTTAATTACTCTATATTCAATCAAATATTATCGCTAAAGAGCGAGAATTTAACGGTTTCCAAATTGATGAAATAAGCATGTACCTGAAACTCAAATTAGCCGCGTCCTTTGGGCGTCGTGTACATATGTCAATTGCGATATCACAGGTATTTATCCTGAGTTGTAATCCGTGGTATAATTAGCTATTTGTGACTTTAACTCATGGAATTTGATTCCTATTTATGGTTTATTAATTTGATAGGCAATGGTCATACAAACCTAAATTGCTGTAACTTAGCCTTCATGGCTTATGTGTATAATTCATGCGTTGCTGCGATTTTTCGGTTTGATTAAATGCCCCTATTGCTGTTAATTGTTTTGCGTTCTTTCCGCAACCCCTCCAACTGTATAATCTTATATTATAAAAGCCGATGCCGTCCGTGAGCACTGGCGCGCGCACACGCAGCTTGAACGGGCTGCATCCTAGCAAGCGGGGCGCGCGCACGAATGGCGAAAACGTATTTGTATTGTTAACGCTCTCAGGGCCGGACGTCGCCTCGGCGGGCTGCCGCCTTGAGCAGCCGCCTTGAGCTAGCATTTTTATTGTTAGCCGTTTCTTTACGATGGCCGGGCCACCGTAGGCTGGCCACGAGTTTTAGTTTATATATAGGTATGCAGCGAAGCATAAAAGGTAGGTGGCGTATTATTAATTAGTTAGTTTTATTTTTTATGTTGTGAGTAACGACAAGGAGCACAAATCTTAAAAATTCTATTGCTCAATTTTAAAGCCCGAAGCATTTTTTGCCTAGTCCTTACACCACGTCATATTCTACCGAGAGTTAAAAGAGCTAGCTTAGGCCGTGTCAATCCCTAGTCTAAGGAAATGGTACAATGTTTGAAGTTTCTTTTTATATAAAGCTTTTACCACTTCTATTAGCATATTTTCCACACCTCTGTTTTGAAGACTCTGTCGAAGGCCTTTACCAGGTTTACAAAACATTCATGTACTTGCCTTTCCTTTTATTATTACGAAAACCTAGTCTTGTGTTCCTCTGTTTTTGCGGAAGCCCCTCTGTATGTCACTAATCGTATTTTCTATTTCTTCTCTAAGATTGACGTAAACACTCTTCCTGTGATTCTTAGCAACATAGTTCCCTGTAATTTTTTCAGTCTCTTCAATCTTCTTTTTTAAATGGCGGGATTATAATGCCTTATTGTCGGTAGATATTTTCATTGTTTGTAGTATTTCACTTAGGAACTGTAGAAATATATTCTTACTTGTCTCGCCTATATATTTCAATATTTCTGCCGTTAAATCGTCTTTACCAGGTGCTTTTCCTATCTTCAAATTTATCACTTTATCAATATTCTTTACTGTTATCTTCATCTTTCTGTTTCGTAATTACTGTAATAGATTTTATACACAGTTTTGCATCTATTCCGAAATATGGCGCATTCTGTAAAGCTTTTTGAAATTTTTAAACACCTCATTGTTTTGGTTTGTTTAAATATAAAAAATCAAGAGGTTCATGACCGTTTTGATACTTTTTCTTCATAAAAATATCTACATTTTGTTTTTGACTTTTCTCCTAACATTAATGGTTATGGAGTTATGTACATTTTTAAGCATCCCCGGGATTTACTTTTTTCAAAATATATTAAAAAGTTGAAGATGTAAGTTACATTCAAGACTGGGATTAAGTTCCCCTAGAAGTTCTACCTTACTATGCTAATTTAACCGATCATGTAACTCTTAAAATAACAACGTTAACCACAGAATACATGTAAATTAATATCACCCTATCGAATATTAGTTGCTTTATTCTCATAAGTGTTGCAGTGGGTCAGGTTGAGCATTGCACCGCTAGATGCTGAAGCGTATAAAGCACCAGCCTCTACACCGCAAGGTAAAATGAGATTACCGACAACACATACATACACATATCGTAAGAGATGTGTGACGTTTTAAGTAAAAGCTGATGTTGACAAACAAATGTTAAAAACGTTCATAGGTTGGAAAGGCTGAAAGCAATTTAACAGAAAAATTAGGGTTTAACGTAGGATCCACCCAACCTTGAATAACCACAAAAGATACAGGTGTATTAAAACTGTAGGTATATATTTTTAGTCATACTTTTTTGGGGCATCCTGTACACGTCAATACAATTTTAAAATGTGTCTCTATCAACCCCATTAGAATCGCCTTCATCAAACTATTTATCAGATAAAATGTAAGAGCGCAATAGCAGACTGGTGCACTAAATGGATACTCTGTATACAGGGTGGGTAGGTTGTCATCACACTCATGTTAATTACGTTATTATACAGCTGTTTGAAAAACTTAAAAATTAGGTAAATAACTTTTTGCGGTCTTTTCAACTGTCGACAATAGAATGCTGTCACTTCGAAAACAAAAGACAAAATATTTATATATTTTTTAATGGCACATCCTGTATGTTTTGACGAATGTGAGGCAAGTAACCGCATAGGTTATAAGAAGGAAATCAGCGCCAAGATGTATGTAATTCGATTCTCTGAAATCGTTAAATTATATAATATGTTCAACGTTATTAATATTTCGTTTAGGCAGTTTGATATAGAAATATTTCATGCGAAATTGTCGTATAAAGTATTACCTCACTGCCAATTTGGCTCCACTGCTTTTCCGTATTTCACTGGCGATTTCAGATAAAAGTATTTAAAAGAATAGAAAGTTTGGTTGAATTTCACATTTCAGGGTAGCTCATATAAATGCAAAAACTCTCATATTTTGTTTGGCTGACATTGTTTTAAATAATTACGTATGAGGTTTTACGCACCAGTGCAAGGTAAACTATTGTAGTCGAAAAAAATATATAAATTTCTTATCATTCTAAACAACACGATTTTAACTTTATACACAGGGCTGGAACATAGGAAATATGGTTCAACGGGTTTTACAAATTATTTCAGAAAACAGCGGATGTCATTAATACTAACAATAAAGTAATAAATTATTACTAATAGTTTAGATGCTTTTGTAGTAGTATATTACATACCGAGGTGGAAAGTGTTTCATTACTCCCGAGAGGTTAACTTTATCTCGATATTGGAATGAAACTGTTCACCGTGGTATGTATACTATTTTATTCGCAACCACTTTATTCTAAGCAATAATTTAAAAAACTGATTTGACAGTTCTTCAAAACTGACGTTCAGCAAATAATAATACAGTGCGGCGAAAATCTGAATGTATAACTTCTCATCCGCTGTCATGGTAACCTGTTAAGTGATTTTGACGTCATTAAGCTATTCTTGTTATCAATTCCACGTTTGGGTGTTATTAGTGCATTTAAGCTGAAATTATTCGATTTAAAAATTTCTGAAGACGGCCCTGCCTAAAGTTCAACCCTGGATCTTAAAGCTACATTTTAAATATAATTTGGCCCAAACAATGATGCGTTGACGATCCGTAGAATTCGTCCCGTAAGCGTTCTCT
This sequence comes from Agriotes lineatus, assembly GCA_940337035.1. Taxonomy (NCBI): domain Eukaryota; kingdom Metazoa; phylum Arthropoda; class Insecta; order Coleoptera; family Elateridae; genus Agriotes; species Agriotes lineatus. Next base: position 156,978 of record CALNHX010002209.1, read on the forward strand.
TTTTAAATTCACAACAAACTGTTTGCATTCAGCAACCATACATTTAGGCAGCGTAGCTTAAGATTTCCTGTTATTAAATTCAACGGCCGCGTAGTTTATCACAGTTGTTGCTGGTTATATTCTTTTCCCCGAAGTATAAGCAAAGTCGTTCTTTGTTCTCCTTATTAGGCCTTGAAATTTTGCGTTTCTTGTTAACAACGACTGGAAGTTCTGGAAAAGTAATCTTTGTAATTCAACACCATGAGATTCGTTGCGGCAGCAGAAATTTCTTCTAGAAGCTTCAACGTCCATCTCGCTTGTTCAAGCCCCTCTTCTTTAAAACCTACGCAGGAATGCTTCCTTGTTTGGCAACACTGTTAGAGTGAGATGCATTATTCCGGCCCGGAGAGGTAATTATTGTTTCGCTTCTAAACTTCGAATTAATTAGCAGCGAGTCTTCGAGCAGTTCAGTGTGTGCACCCCCCCCCCCCCCCGGTGTAACAAGCATTGTTACACCGGGGGAAAATCTTTGTTAAGGGATTCTGTGTGCTTTACGTGGCGTTGGATTTTTAAGTGAGTTCCGCTTAAACCTTTGGAACGACTGTTGACTCCTGCGGAGTATTAAGAAAAGCACGCGCGGTGGGCAATTGAGTGAACGTATTTCAGTCAGCGTTGGTAAAAGTAAGCCGATTCGTCTCCTTCAGTTTGGTTTTACTTCCCAGGGGAAGAATTTTGCATCATTTGCAGACCCGATTTGAGACGGCATCTCTAAGCTTGTGATTAACGGTTTCCCGTGCCTTTGTGGGGAAAAACCATTTGCATGCTGCATTTTTAAATTACCAACGTTGAGTAAATCGTAATCGAAGTGAGGCCCACCGCGTGTCATCATCGTAGTGCTCTGGTTGCATCTGTGAAAACTCCGATTTCGTTGTGCCATTTTATCCCAGTGCGAGGCCCGCATCCTTTTGAGTTCCGGTCGGCGTTAAGCCACTGCCAGGTCCGGCTCCAGCCCTTTCTGCACTTCTGCAACGCCCTGTCAAGCTTCCCCGAGGACGAGGTTATAGCAGAAACTAACGACGTACTTACAGCTATCAGGTAGGAGCTATGTATTACTCCAATTGTGCCTAATTAATGTGCGACTGTAAGTGTGTGTGTTCTTCAAGAGTTCGTAAAGATTGCGCACGTTATTTAAACGTAAGCCCATGTTTTGTTTTGTTTATTGCCAACCAGGGGCTTCACCCTGTAAGCTATTTCGTTTTGTCTGGTGTGTAACCACATATTTAGACAATAAGGTAACTTTGTTTGGGATCCCCTTTTATGTTCATATAGGATGTGTCTTTTCGTTTTATTAAGCTTATATTCGCCTCCGGGTGATTTTTATTAATGTAAAGATTTGTGTAAACTTTAATTCCCTAATTAATAAATCCATTAAAGTCAATTTGATTATTTGTTGAGTTCTGGACCCCTTCTGGGTCATTATTTAATCCAGTGTGGCAAAGGCCGAGTGTAATTTGCATTGTAAAGCTGAAAGTACGCCTTTTTGATAAGCAAGCCCCAAGCTCTGGGCTAGTGTTAGTGTTTTTGTTACTATTTAGCAAGGGTGTGCCTTAAGGTAAGTTGTTGTGTATGGCCACTCTTGGTGTTCTTCCTGAAGACTCGGTGGATGCTTGGACAGCGAGGCGAGGACCTCCTCATAGCTTCGTGAAGTTCTTGCTTTATTCACGTAAGCAACCCCTTTTTTTTTAAAAGCAAGTGGCGTCCTTTTGGCAATTCTTTTAAGCAAGCTTAGGGTAAGTACCCCGTCGGTTTTTCATTTAAGTCTTCGAACCACGCCTTCCCGACTGAGTTAAGTGCGCGTAACCGGAGCAACAAAATCTGCTCCAGCACATTAAGATCTGTGTTTTCTAGGGAAAACCGGCGAACCCTGTAGTTTGTACCCAATTTTGGACAATAATTTTGATCATTGTCAAACTGATGAATTAATACCGTAACAAGGTACCAAAAAATTCGATGCCACCACTTCTTTGATTTCCTATTCAATTCGTAAATTGACTTGAGCATATCCAATTTATCAACGTAGCCCATGTGTTGATTGTAATTTGCCACTAGCAGTGGACAATCAACGTGTTGAATTGTACCATCTTTATTTCTTCTGTTGGTGCCCGCATCTCTTGTAGGGTCATCGTAATTGCTGAGAAAATGTACACCTTTGCGGTCCTTCCATTTTAGGAATGTCAAACCATCTCGACTGACACGCCAATCAGATTCTCCTCGATTCATATGTTTGTCATCACGTAGATCTTCGGGCAAGTCTTTTCTTCCTCGTCTCACAGTCCCAGTTGCATATATCAATTCACTCTGCAATTGTTTTTGGAGAGGCACAGAATTGAAATAATTGTCGAAATAGATATGATGTCCTTTGCCCACCAACATTCGTGTCAGATCTGTGACAACTCTGGCGCCCAAATTTTACTCAGTTGAATCGCCCACCTTTCCAGTGTAAATTTGGAATTGGCAGGCAAACCCTGACTCATCCGCCCGCACCCATACTTTGTATCCCCGTTTGATGGGCTTTTGAGGCATATATTGTTTTAGACTACTACGCCCCTTGAATCGTATCATCGACTCGTCTATAGCTTGGTTTTTAGATGGTCTTTTTGTAGTCTGAAATGTACTGGAGAGTCTGTCGATAACAGGTCTAAGTTTATATAACTTATCAAAATTTGGCATATCTCACGTCGGAATAACAGCGTTATCGTTCAGATGTAAGTGCCCAAGCAGCCAAACAAAACGATCCCTTGAGAGAACACCACTGATGAAATGATCTCTAAGCACCTGGTTAGATGACCAGTAATCACGGTAACTGGGCATTTTCTTTATCCGCATCAACATATTTATACCTAAAAATTTCTTCATTTCCTTTCTATTAGTTTGAGTGAAAGATGATGCATTTCCGTATTTTTGTAGGGCATACAAATTGGTTTGGAAAACTATCAACTCGATAAGGTCTTCAGGAAAAATAGATAGGAAAACTTCAGTTGGGGTTTCTGGTTCAGCGTCAATATCTGGTCCAGTATCTCCTTCAAATCTTTTGATATTTTTCATCAAATTTTCAGCAGATTTGGTCCAAATGGTTGTTTCAGCAATTGCCCTACGCTGAATTACTACAAGAGGAATATCATCATCACTTTCCCATTCATCATTATCTACAGTCATGCCAGCATTTTCTAGAATATCCATTGGTAGGTCAAATAACTGGTCCGCATTTTCAGCATTAGTAGAAGATGTAGCCTCTTCATCGACCTCGTTTTCACTCACATCCCCCAGTTCTGAATTATTATCTGATGGTATATCATCGATTAACGTAAACAAACTATCAGGGTCGAGCTGCTCGAGATCGCAAAGGTTGTACATATTTTTCCTACCTGCAACAATCAGACAACTATAGTGCCTACTGGTCTCATGGTGAAACCAGCTCATTTTACATGGAAATTCTCGATCAACGGTGGTGAATTCTGCTCACAAATAACAAATTGATAATTACTGAACCTTAGTATAACTAATTACGTACAGTACTTACCTTCCATTATAGCACAACTTCAAATAACACGATAAAATGACGTATATCTATGATTCACACGTGTACGCCTTAAGAATGTAAACAAAACTGAACGCCTTCTTGATTTCTCTGCGCCGGCGCTGTGGAATCGGGTGGAAGGAAGCATGAACATAACATGACGCACTCTGGTTCGCCTGTGAAACCAGTCGCGCTCCAAACAAAAATTAATATTCGAATGGTTTCGCCATGAAACCAGTAGGCGTCAAAGGGTTAAACTGTGATCGTCCCTAGCTATCACAGTAGCCCAATAATATTTTTTGTAGTTAATATTTTCTGCAAAACGTGCTTTTCAGACGTTTTAATGTACATTAATACTATACTATTGAAATTAAATTTTTGGGATCAGGGAAATTGTATATAGTAGTAATGTATGGTTAAATGGTCTCCATATATACTACTACAAGGGCTATTACCACAACAATCGATTTTAAAGAAGTTAGTGAATACCTGTTAGTAATGCCACGCGTATTCTGACCAAAATTTATTAAATTCTGATCGGCCTTAGCTATCACGCTAGCACAAAAATATTTTCTGTAGTTAATACTTACTGCAAAACTTGCTTTTCAGACATTTTAACTTACCTTAATACTATACTATTGAAATTAAATTTTTTGGATACAGAGAAATTTTATATAGTAGTGATGTATGATTAAATGGTCTCCATATATATTACTATAAAAGCTGTTACAACACCAATCGATTTTAAGCCATTTTTTGAACACTTGTTAGTGATGGCACGCATATTCTGACCAAATTTATTAAACTGTGATCGTCCCTAGCTATCACAGTAGCCCAATAATATTTTTTGTAGTTAATATTTTCTGCAAAACGTGCTTTTCAGACGTTTTAATGTACATTAATAGTATACTATTGAAATTAAATTTTTGGATTCAAGGAAATTGTATATAGTAGTAATGTATGGTTAAATGGTCTCCATATATACTACTAAAAGGGCTATTACCACAGCAATCGATTTTAAAGAAGTTAATGAATACCTGTTAGTAATGCCACGCGTATTCTGACCAAAATTTATTAAATTCTGATCGGCCTTAGCTATCACGCTAGCACAAAAATATTTTCTGTAGTTAATACTTACTGCAAAACTTGCTTTTCAGACATTTTAACTTACCTTAATACTATACTATTGAAATTAAATTTTTTGGATACAGAGAAATTTTATATAGTAGTGATGTATGATTAAATAGTCTCCATATATATTACTATAAAGGCTGTTACAACACCAATCGATTTTAAGCCATTTTTTGAACACTTGTTAGTGATGGCACGCATATTCTGACCAAATTTATTAAACTGTGATCGTCCCTAGCCATCACAGTAGCCCAATAATATTTTTTGTAGTTAATATTTTCTGCAAAACGTGCTTTTCAGACGTTTTAATGTACATTAATACTATACTATTGAAATTAAATTTTTGGATTCAGGGAAATTGTATATAGTAGTAATGTATGATTAAATGGTCTCCATATATACTACTATAAAGGCTATTACAACAGCAATCGATTTTAAAGAAGTTAGTGAGTACCTGTTAGTAATGCCACGCGTATTCTGACCAAATTTATTAAACTTTGACCGGCCTTAGCTATCACGGCAGCACAAAAAATTTTTCTGTTGTTAATACTTACTGCAAAACTTGCTTTTCAGGCATTTTAACCTACCTTAATACCATACTATTAAAATTAAATTTTTTGGATATAGAGAAATTCTATATAGCAGTGATGTATAATTAAATGGTCCCCATATATACTACTATAAAGGCTATTACAACAGCAATCGATTTTAAGCTACTTATTGAACACCTGTTAGTGATGGAATGCATATTCTGACCAAATTTATTAAACTCTGATCGGCACTAGCAATCACGGTAGCCCAATAATATTTTTTGTATTTAATATTAACTGCAAAACGTGCTTCTCAGACGTTTTAATGTACCTTAATACTATACTATTGAAATTAAATTTTTGGATTCAGGAAATTGTATATAGTAGTAATGTATGGTTAAATGGTCTCCATTTATACTACTACAAGGGCTATTACCACGGCAAACGATTTTAAAAAAGTTAGTGAATACCTGTTAGTAATGCCACGCGTATTCTGACCAAATTTGTTAAACTTTGATCGGCCTTAGCTATCACGGTAGCACAAAAAATTTTTCTGTAGTTAATACTTACTGCAAAACTTGCTTTTCAGGCATTTTAACCTACCTTAATACCATACTATTAAAATTAAATTTTTTGGATATAGAGAAATTTTATATAGCAGTGATGTATAATTAAATGGTCCCCATATATACTACTATAAAGGCTATTACAACAGCAATCGATTTTAAGCTACTTATTGAACACCTGTTAGTGATGGAATGCATATTCTGACCAAATTTATTAAACTCTGATCGGCACTAGCAATCACGGTAGCCCAATAATATTTTTTGTATTTAATATTAACTGCAAAACGTGCTTCTCAGACGTTTTAATGTACCTTAATACTATACTATTGAAATTAAATTTTTGGATTCAGGAAATTGTATATAGTAGTAATGTATGGTTAAATGGTTTCCATTTATACTACTACAAGGGCTATTACCACGGCAATCGATTTTAAAAAAGTTAGTGAATACCTGTTATTAATGCCACGCGTATTCTGACCAAATTTATTAAACTTTGATCGGCCTTAGCTATCACGGTAGCACAAAAAATTTTTCTGTAGTTAATACTTACTGCAAAACTTGCTTTTCAGGCATTTTAACCTACCTTAATACCATACTATTAAAATTAAATTTTTTGGATATAGAGAAATTCTATATAGCAGTGATGTATAATTAAATGGTCTCCATATATACTACTATCAAGGCTATTACAACAGCAATCGATTTTAAGCTACTTATTGAACACCTGTTAGTGATGGAATGGATATTCTGACCAAATTTATTAAACTCTGATCGGCACTAGCAATCACGGTAGCCCAATAATATTATTTGTATTTAATATTAACTGCAAAACGTGCTTCTCAGACGTTTTAATGTACCTTAATACTATACTATTGAAATTAAATTTTTGGATTCAGGAAATTGTATATAGTACTAATGTATGGTTAAATGGTCTCCATTTATACTACTACAAGGGCTATTACCACGGCAATCGATTTTAAAGAAGTTAGTGAATACCTGTTAGTAATGCCACGCGTATTCTGACCAAATTTATTAAACTTTGATCGGCCTTAGCTATCACGGTAGCACAAAAAAATTTTCTGTAGTTAATACTTACTGCAAAACTTGCTTTTCAGGCATTTTAACCTACCTTAATACCATACTATTAAAATTAAATTTTTTGGATATAGAGAAATTCTATATAGCAGTGATGTATAATTAAATGGTCCCCATATATACTACTATAAAGGCTATTACAACAGCAATCGATTTTAAGCTACTTATTGAACACCTGTTAGTGATTGAATGCATATTCTGACCAAATTTATTAAACTCTGATCGGCACTAGCAATCACGTTAGCCCAATAATATTTTTTGTATTTAATATTAACTGCAAAACGTGCTTCTCAGACGTTTTAATGTACCTTAATACTATACTATTGAAATTAAATTTTTGGATTCAGGAAATTGTATATAGTAGTAATGTATGGTTAAATGGTCTCCATTTATACTACTACAAGGGCTATTACCACGCAATCGATTTTAAAGAAGTTAGTGAATACCTGTTAGTAATGCCACGCGTATTCTGACCAAATTTATTAAACTTTGATCGGCCTTAGCTATCACGGTAGCACAAAAAATTTTTCTGTAGTTAATACTTACTGCAAAACTTGCTTTTCAGGCATTTTAACCTACCTTAATACATACCATTAAAATTAAATTTTTTGGATATAGAGAAATTCTATATAGCAGTGATGTATAATTAAATGGTCTCCATATATACTACTATCAAGGCTATTACAACAGCAATCGATTTTAAGCTACTTATTGACCACCTGTTAGTGATGGAATGCATATTCTGACCAAATTTATTAAACTCTGATCGGCACTAGCAATCACGGTAGCCCAATAATATTTTTTGTATTTAATATTAACTGCAAAACGTGCTTCTCAGACGTTTTAATGTACCTTAATACTATACTATTGAAATTAAATTTTTGGATTCAGGAAATTGTATATAGTAGTAATGTATGGTTAAATGGTCTTCATTTATACTACTACAAGGGCTATTACCACGGCAATCGATTTTAAAGAAGTTAGTGAATACCTGTTAGTAATGCCACGCGTATTCTGACCAAATTTATTAAACTTTGATCGGCCTTAGCTATCACGGTAGCACAAAAAATTTTTCTGTAGTTAATACTTACTGCAAAACTTGCTTTTCAGGCATTTTAACCTACCTTAATACCATACTATTAAAATTAAATTTTTTGGATATAGAGAAATTCTATATAGCAGTGATGTATAATTAAATGGTCTCCATATATACTACTATCAAGGCTATTACAACAGCAATCGATTTTAAGCTACTTATTGAACACCTGTTAGTGATGGAATGCATATTCTGACCAAATTTATTAAACTCTGATCGGCACTAGCAATCACGGTAGCCCAATAATATTTTTTGTATTTAATATTAACTGCAAAACGTGCTTCTCAGACGTTTTAATGTACCTTAATACTATACTATTGAAATTAAATTTTTGGATTCAGGAAATTGTATATAGTAGTAATGTATGGTTAAATGGTCTCCATTTATACTACTACAAGGGCTATTGCCACGGCAATCGATTTTAAAGAAGTTAGTGAATACCTGTTAGTAATGCCACGTGTATTCTGACCAAATTTATTAAACTTTGATCGGCCTTAGCTATCACGGTAGCACAAAAAATTTTTCTGTAGTTAATACTTACTGCAAAACTTGCTTTTCAGGCATTTTAACCTACCTTAATACCATACTATTAAAATTAAATTTTTTGGATATAGAGAAATTCTATATAGCAGTGATGTATAATTAAATGGTCTCCATATATACTACTATCAAGGCTATTACAACAGCAATCGATTTTAAGCTACTTATTGAACACCTGTTAGTGATGGAATGCATATTCTGACAAATTTATTAAACTCTGATCGGCACTAGCAATCACGGTAGCCCAATAATATTTTTTGTATTTAATATTAACTGCAAAACGTGCTTCTCAGACGTTTTAATGTACCTTAATACTATACTATTGAAATTAAATTTTTGGATTCAGGAAATTGTATATAGTAGTAATGTATGGTTAAATGGTCTCCATTTATACTACTACAAGGGCTATTGCCACGGCAATCGATTTTAAAGAAGTTAGTGAATACCTGTTAGTAATGCCACGCGTATTCTGACCAAATTTATTAAACTTTGATCGGCCTTAGCTATCACGGTAGCACAACAAATTTTTCTGTAGTTAATACTTACTGCAAAACTTGCTTTTCAGGCATTTTAACCTACCTTAATACCATACTATTAAAATTAAATTTTTTGGATATAGAGAAATTCTATATAGCAGTGATGTATAATTAAATGGTCCCCATATATACTACTATAAAGGCTATTACAACAGCAATCGATTTTAAGCTACTTATTGAACACCTGTTAGTGATGGAATGCATATTCTGACCAAATTTATTAAACTCTGATCGGCACTAGCAATCACGGTAGCCCAATAATATTTTTTGTATTTAATATTAACTGCAAAACGTGCTTCTCAGACGTTTTAATGTACCTTAATACTATACTATTGAAATTAAATTTTTGGATTCAGGAAATTGTATATAGTAGTAATGTATGGTTAAATGGTCTCCATTTATACTACTACAAGGGCTATTACCACGGCAATCGATTTTAAAGAAGTTAGTGAATACCTGTTAGTAATGCCACGCGTATTCTGACCAAATTTGTTAAACTTTGATCGGCCTTAGCTATCACGGTAGCACAAAAAATTTTTCTGTAGTTAATACTTACTGCAAAACTTGCTTTTCAGGCATTTTAACCTACCTTAATACCATACTACTAAAATTAAATTTTTTGGATATAGAGAAATTCTATATAGCAGTGATGTATAATTAAATGGTCCCCATATATACTACTATAAAGGCTATTACAACAGCAATCGATTTTAAGCTACTTATTGAACACCTGTTAGTGATGGAATGCATATTCTGACCAAATTTATTAAACTCTGATCGGCACTAGCAATCACGGTAGCCCAATAATATTTTTTGTATTTAATATTAACTGCAAAACGTGCTTTGCAGACGTTTTAACGTACCTTAATACTACACTATTAAAATAAAATTTTTGGATTCAGGGAAATTTTATATAGTAGTATTGTAGTTAATATTTTCAGCAACACGTGCTTTACAGACATTTTAATGTACCTTAATACTATACTATTGAAATTAAATTTTTGGATTCAGGAAATTGTATATAGTAGTAATGTATGGTTAAATGGTCTCCATTTATACTACTACAAGGGCTATTACCACGGCAATCGATTATGAAGAAGTTAGTGAATACCTGTTAGTATTGCCATGCGTATTCTGACCAAATTTATTAAACTTTGATCGGCCTTAGCTATCACGGTAGCACAAAAAAATTTTCTGTAGTTAATACTTACTGCAAAACTTGCTTTTCAGGCATTTTAACCTACCTTAATACCATACTATTAAAATTAAATTTTTTGGATATAGAGATATTCTATATAACAGTGATGTATAATTAAATGGTCTCCATATATACTACTATAAAGGCTATTACAACAGCAATCGATTTTAAGCTACTTATTGAACACCTGTTAGTGATGGAATGCATATTCTGACCAAATTTATTAAACTCTGATCGGCACTAGCAATCACGGTAGCCCAATAATATTTTTTGTATTTAATATTAACTGCAAAACGTGCTTTTCAGACGTTTTAACGTACCTTAATACTACACTATTAAAATTAAATTTTTGGATTCAGGGAAATTTTATATAGTAGTATTGTAGTTAATATTTTTAGCAATACGTGCTTCTCAGACGTTTTAATGTACCTTAATACTATACTATTGAAATTCAATTTTTGGATTCAGGAAATTGTATATAGTAGTAATGTATGGTTAAATGGTCTCTATTTATACTACTACAAGGGCTATTACCACGGCAATCGATTTTAAAAAAGTTAGTGAATACCTGTTAGTAATGCCAGGCGTATTCTGACCAAATTTATTACATTTTGATCGGCCCTAGCTTTCACGGTAGCACAAAAAAATTTTCTGTAGTTAATTGTTACTACAAAACTTGCTTTTCAGGCATTTTAACCTACTTTAATACCATACTATTAAAATTAAATTTTTTGGATATAGAGAAATTCTATATAACAGTGATGTATAATTAAATGGTCTCCATATATACTACTATAAAGGCTATTACAACAGCAATCGATTTTAAGCTACTTATTGAACACCTGTTAGTGATGGAATGCATATTCTGACCAAATTTATTAAACTCTGATCGGCACTAGCAATCACGGTAGCCCAATAATATTTTTTGTATTTAATATTAACTGCAAAACGTGCTTTTCAGACGTTTTAACGTACCTTAATACTACACTATTAAAATTAAATTTTTGGATTCAGGGAAATTTTATATAGTAGTATTGTAGTTAATATTTTTAGCAAAACGTGCTTCTCAGACGTTTTAATGTACCTTAATACTATACTATTGAAATTCAATTTTTGGATTCAGGAAATTGTATATAGTAGTAATGTATGGTTAAATGGTCTCTATTTATACTACTACAAGGGCTATTACCACGGCAATCGATTTTAAAAAAGTTAGTGAATACCTGTTAGTAATGCCAGGCGTATTCTGACCAAATTTATTACATTTTGATCGGCCCTAGCTTTCACGGTAGCACAAAAAAGTTTTCTGTAGTTAATTGTTACTACAAAACTTGCTTTTCAGGCATTTTAACCTACTTTAATACCATACTATTAAAATTAAATTTTTTGGATATAGAGAAATTCTATATAACAGTGATGTATAATTAAATGGTCTCCATATATACTACTATAAAGGCTATTACAACAGCAATCGATTTTAAGCTACTTATTGAACACCTGTTAGTGATGGAATGCATATTCTGACCAAATTTATTAAACTCTGATCGGCACTAGCAATCACGGTAGCCCAATAATATTTTTTGTATTTAATATTAACTGCAAAACGTGTTTTTCAGACGTTTTAACGTACCTTAATACTACACTATTAAAATTAAATTTTTGGATTCAGGGAAATTTTATATAGTAGTATTGTAGTTAATATTTTTAGCAAAACGTGCTTCTCAGACGTTTTAATGTACCTTAATACTATACTATTGAAATTAAATTTTTGGATTCAAGAAATTGTATATAGTAGTAATGTATGGTTAAATGGTCTCTATTTATACTACTACAAGGGCTATTACCACGGCAATCGATTTTAAAAAAGTTAGTGAATACCTGTTAGTAATGCCACGCGTATTCTGACCAAATTTATTACATTTTGATCGGCCCTAGCTTTCACGGTAGCACAAAAAAATTTTCTGTAGTTAATTGTTACTACAAAACTTGCTTTTCAGGCATTTTAACCTACCTTAATACCATACTATTAAAATTAAATTTTTTGGATATAGAGAAATTCTATATAACAGTGATGTATAATTAAATGGTCTCCATATATACTACTATAAAGGCTATTACAACAGCAATCGATTTTAAGCTACTTATTGAACACCTGTTAGTGATGGAATGCATATTCTGACCAAATTTATTAAACTCTGATCGGCAGTAGCAATCACGGTAGCCCAATCATATTTTTTGTATTTAATATTAACTGCAAAACGTGCTTTTCAGACGTTTTAACGTACCTTAATACTACACAATTAAAATTAAATTTTTGGATTCAGCGAAATTTTATATAGTAGTATTGCAGTTAATATTTTCAGCAAAACGTGCTTTTCAGACGTTTTAATGTACCTTAATACTATACTAATGAAATTAAATTTTTGGATTCAGGAAATTGTATATAGTAGTAATGTATGGTTAAATAGTCTCCATTTATACTACTACAAGGGCTATTACCACGGCAATCGATTTTAAAGAAGTCAGTGAATACCTGTTAGTAATGCCACGCGTATTCTGACCAAATTTATTAAATTTTGATCGGCCTTAGCTATCACGGTAGCACAAAAAAAAATTCTGTAGTTAATACTTACTGCAAAACTTGCTTTTCAAGCATTTTAACCTACCTTAATACCATACTACTGAAATTAAATTTTTTGGATATAGAGACATTCTATATAGCAGTGATGTATAATTAAATGGTCTCCATATATACTACTATAAAGGCTATTACAACAGCAATCGATTTTAAGCTACTTATTGAACACCTGTTAGTGATGGAATGCAATTTCTGACCAAATTTATTAAACTCTGATCGGCACTAGCAATCACGGTAGCCCAATAATATTTTTTGTATTTAATATTAACTGCAAAACGTGCTTTTCAGACGTTTTAACGTACCTTAATACTACACTATTAAAATTAAATTTTTGGATTCAGGGAAATTTTATACAGTAGTATTGTAGTTAATATTTTCAGCAAAACGTGCTTCTCAGACGTTTTAAAGTACCTTAATACTACACTATTGAAATTAAATTTTTGGATTCAGGAAATTGTATATAGTAGTAATGTATGGTTAAATGGTCTCTATTTATACTACTACAAGGGCAAATACCACGGCAATCTATTTTAAAGAAGTTAGTGAATGCCTGTTAGTAATGCCACGCGTATTCTGACCAAATTTATTAGATTTTGATCGGCCCTAGCTTTCACGGTAGCACAAAAAAATTTTCTGTAGTTAATTGTTACTACAAAACTTGCTTTTCAAGCATGTTAACCTACCTTAATACCATACTACTGAAATTAAATTTTTTGGATATAGAGACATTCTATATAGCAGTGATGTATAATTAAATGGTCTCCATATATACTACTATAAAGGCTATTACAACAGCAATCGATTTTAAGCTATTTATTGAACACCTGTTAGTGATGGAATGCAAATTCTGACCAAATTTATTAAACTCTGATCGGCACTAGCAATCACGGTAGCCCAATAATATTTTTTCTATTTAATATTAACCGCAAAACGTGCTTTTCAGACGTTTTAACGTACCTTAATACTACACTATTAAATTTTTGGATTCAGGGAAATTTTATATAGTAGTATTGTAGTTAATATTTTCAGCAAAACGTGCTTCTCAGACGTTTAATGAGCCTTAATACTACATTATTGAAATTAAATTTTTGGATTCAGGAAATTGTATATAGTAGTAATGTATGGTTAAATAGTCTCTATTTATACTACTACAAGGGCAAATACCACGGCAATCGATTTTAAAGAAGTTAGTGAATACCTGTTAGTAATGCCACGCGTATTCTGACCAAATTTATTAGATTTTGATCGGCCCTAGCTTTCACGGTAGCACAAAAAAATTTTCTGTAGTTAATTGTTACTACAAAACTTGCTTTTCAGGCATTTTAATTTACCTTAATACCATACTATTGATATTAATTTTTTTGGATATAGAGAAATTCTATATAGCAGTGATGTATAATTAAATGGTCTCCATATATACTACTATAAAAGCTATTACAACAGCAATCGATTTTAAGCTACTTATTGAACACCTGTTAGTGATGGAATGCATATTCTGACCAAATTTATTAAACTCTGATCGGCACTAGCAATCACGGTAGCCCAATAATATTTTTTGTATTTAATATTAACTGCAAAACGTGCTTTTCAGACGATTTAACGTACTTTAATACTACACTATTAAAATTAAATTTTTGGATCAAGGGAAATTTTATATAGTAGTATTGTAGTTATTATTTTCAGCAAAACGTGCTTTTCAGACGTTTTAATGTACCTTAATACTATACTATTGAAATAAAATTTTTGAATTCAAGAAATTGTATATAGTAGTAATGTATAGTTAAATGGTCTCCATTTATACTACTACAAGGGCTATTACCACGGCAATCAATTTTAAAGAAGTTAGTGAATACCTGTTAGTAATGCCACGCGTATTCTGACCAAATTTATTAAATTTTGATCGGCCTTAGCTTTCACGGTAGCACAAAAAAAATTTCTGTAGTTAATTGTTACTACAAAACTTGCTTTTCAGGCATTTTAACCTACCTTAATACCATACCATTAAAATTAAATTTTTTGGATATAGAGAAATTTTATATAGCAGTGATGTATCATTAAATGGTCTCCATATATACTACTATCAAGGCTATTACAACAGCAATCGATTTTAAGCTACTTATTGAACACCTGTTAGTGATGGAATGCATATTCTGACCAAATTTATTAAACTCTGATCGGCACTAGCAATCACGGTAGCCCAATAATATTTTTTGTATTTAATATTAACTGCAAAACGTGCTTGTCATACGTTTTAATGTACCTTAATACTATACTATTGAAATTAAATTTTTGATTCAGGAAATTGTATATAGTAGTAATGTATGGTTAAATGGTCTCCATTTATACTACTATCAAGGCTATTACAACAGCAATCGATTTTAAGCTACTTATTGAACACCTCTTAGTGATGGAATGCATATTCTGACCAAATTTATTAAACTCTGATCGGCACTAGCAATCACGGTAACCCAATAATATTTTTTGTATTTAATATTAACTGCAAAACGTGCTTGTCAGACGTTTTAATGTACCTTAATACTATACTATTGAAATTAAATTTTTGGATTCAGGAAATTGTATATAGTAGTAATGTATGGTTAAATAGTCTCCATTTATACTACTACAAAAGCTATTACCACGGCAATCGATTTTAAAGGAGTTAGTGAATACCTGTTAGTAATGCCACGCGTATTCTGACCAAATTTGTTAAACTTTGATCGGCCTTAGCTATCACGGTAGCACAAAAAATTTTTCTGTAGTTAATACTTACTGCAAAACTTGCTTTTCAGGCATTTTAACCTACCTTAATACCATACTACTAAAATTAAATTTTTTGGATATAGAGAAATTCTATATAGCAGTGATGTATAATTAAATGGTCCCCATATATACTACTATAAAGGCTATTACAACAGCAATCGATTTTAAGCTACTTATTGAACACCTGTTAGTGATGGAATGCATATTCTGACCAAATTTATTAAACTCTGATCGGCACTAGCAATCACGGTAGCCCAATAATATTTTTTGTATTTAATATTAACTGCAAAACGTGCTTCTCAGACGTTTTAATGTACCTTAATACTATACTATTGAAATTAAATTTTTGGATTCAGGAAATTGTATATAGTAGTAATGTATGGTTAAATGGTCTCCATTTATACTACTACAAGGGCTATTACCACGGCAATCGATTTTAAAGAAGTTAGTGAATACCTGTTAGTAATGCCACGCGTATTCTGACCAAATTTATTAAACTTTGATCGGCCTTAGCTATCACGGTAGCACAAAAAATTTTTCTGTAGTTAATACTTACTGCAAAACTTGCTTTTCAGGCATTTTAACCTACCTTAATACCATACTATTAAAATTAAATTTTTTGGATATAGAGAAATTCTATATAGCAGTGATGTATAATTAAATGGTCTCCATATATACTACTATCAAGGCTATTACAACAGCAATCGATTTTAAGCTACTTATTGAACACCTGTTAGTGATGGAATGCATATTCTGACAAATTTATTAAACTCTGATCGGCACTAGCAATCACGGTAGCCCAATAATATTTTTTGTATTTAATATTAACTGCAAAACGTGCTTCTCAGACGTTTTAATGTACCTTAATACTATACTATTGAAATTAAATTTTTGGATTCAGGAAATTGTATATAGTAGTAATGTATGGTTAAATGGTCTCCATTTATACTACTACAAGGGCTATTGCCACGGCAATCGATTTTAAAGAAGTTAGTGAATACCTGTTAGTAATGCCACGCGTATTCTGACCAAATTTATTAAACTTTGATCGGCCTTAGCTATCACGGTAGCACAACAAATTTTTCTGTAGTTAATACTTACTGCAAAACTTGCTTTTCAGGCATTTTAACCTACCTTAATACCATACTATTAAAATTAAATTTTTTGGATATAGAGAAATTCTATATAGCAGTGATGTATAATTAAATGGTCCCCATATATACTACTATAAAGGCTATTACAACAGCAATCGATTTTAAGCTACTTATTGAACACCTGTTAGTGATGGAATGCATATTCTGACCAAATTTATTAAACTCTGATCGGCACTAGCAATCACGGTAGCCCAATAATATTTTTTGTATTTAATATTAACTGCAAAACGTGCTTCTCAGACGTTTTAATGTACCTTAATACTATACTATTGAAATTAAATTTTTGGATTCAGGAAATTGTATATAGTAGTAATGTATGGTTAAATGGTCTCCATTTATACTACTACAAGGGCTATTACCACGGCAATCGATTTTAAAGAAGTTAGTGAATACCTGTTAGTAATGCCACGCGTATTCTGACCAAATTTGTTAAACTTTGATCGGCCTTAGCTATCACGGTAGCACAAAAAATTTTTCTGTAGTTAATACTTACTGCAAAACTTGCTTTTCAGGCATTTTAACCTACCTTAATACCATACTACTAAAATTAAATTTTTTGGATATAGAGAAATTCTATATAGCAGTGATGTATAATTAAATGGTCCCCATATATACTACTATAAAGGCTATTACAACAGCAATCGATTTTAAGCTACTTATTGAACACCTGTTAGTGATGGAATGCATATTCTGACCAAATTTATTAAACTCTGATCGGCACTAGCAATCACGGTAGCCCAATAATATTTTTTGTATTTAATATTAACTGCAAAACGTGCTTTGCAGACGTTTTAACGTACCTTAATACTACACTATTAAAATAAAATTTTTGGATTCAGGGAAATTTTATATAGTAGTATTGTAGTTAATATTTTCAGCAACACGTGCTTTACAGACATTTTAATGTACCTTAATACTATACTATTGAAATTAAATTTTTGGATTCAGGAAATTGTATATAGTAGTAATGTATGGTTAAATGGTCTCCATTTATACTACTACAAGGGCTATTACCACGGCAATCGATTTTAAAGAAGTTAGTGAATACCTGTTAGTATTGCCATGCGTATTCTGACCAAATTTATTAAACTTTGATCGGCCTTAGCTATCACGGTAGCACAAAAAAATTTTCTGTAGTTAATACTTACTGCAAAACTTGCTTTTCAGGCATTTTAACCTACCTTAATACCATACTATTAAAATTAAATTTTTTGGATATAGAGATATTCTATATAACAGTGATGTATAATTAAATGGTCTCCATATAT
This sequence comes from Agriotes lineatus, assembly GCA_940337035.1. Lineage (NCBI taxonomy): Eukaryota > Metazoa > Arthropoda > Insecta > Coleoptera > Elateridae > Agriotes > Agriotes lineatus. Next base: position 175,046 of record CALNHX010002209.1, read on the forward strand.
ACTACTATAAAGGCTATTACAACAGCAATCGATTTTAAGCTACTTATTGAACACCTGTTAGTGATGGAATGCATATTCTGACCAAATTTATTAAACTCTGATCGGCACTAGCAATCACGGTAGCCCAATAATATTTTTTGTATTTAATATTAACTGCAAAACGTGCTTTTCAGACGTTTTAACGTACCTTAATACTACACTATTAAAATTAAATTTTTGGATTCAGGGAAATTTTATATAGTAGTATTGTAGTTAATATTTTTAGCAATACGTGCTTCTCAGACGTTTTAATGTACCTTAATACTATACTATTGAAATTAAATTTTTGGATTCAGGAAATTGTATATAGTAGTAATGTATGGTTAAATGGTCTCTATTTATACTACTACAAGGGCTATTACCACGGCAATCGATTTTAAAAAAGTTAGTGAATACCTGTTAGTAATGCCAGGCGTATTCTGACCAAATTTATTACATTTTGATCGGCCCTAGCTTTCACGGTAGCACAAAAAAATTTTCTGTAGTTAATTGTTACTACAAAACTTGCTTTTCAGGCATTTTAACCTACTTTAATACCATACTATTAAAATTAAATTTTTTGGATATAGAGAAATTCTATATAACAGTGATGTATAATTAAATGGTCTCCATATATACTACTATAAAGGCTATTACAACAGCAATCGATTTTAAGCTACTTATTGAACACCTGTTAGTGATGGAATGCATATTCTGACCAAATTTATTAAACTCTGATCGGCACTAGCAATCACGGTAGCCCAATAATATTTTTTGTATTTAATATTAACTGCAAAACGTGCTTTTCAGACGTTTTAACGTACCTTAATACTACACTATTAAAATTAAATTTTTGGATTCAGGGAAATTTTATATAGTAGTATTGTAGTTAATATTTTTAGCAAAACGTGCTTCTCAGACGTTTTAATGTACCTTAATACTATACTATTGAAATTAAATTTTTGGATTCAAGAAATTTTATATAGTAGTAATGTATGGTTAAATGGTCTCTATTTATACTACTACAAGGGCTATTACCACGGCAATCGATTTTAAAAAAGTTAGTGAATACCTGTTAGTAATGCCACGCGTATTCTGACCAAATTTATTACATTTTGATCGGCCCTAGCTTTCACGGTAGCACAAAAAAATTTTCTGTAGTTAATTGTTACTACAAAACTTGCTTTTCAGGCATTTTAACCTACCTTAATACCATACTATTAAAATTAAATTTTTTGGATATAGAGAAATTCTATATAACAGTGATGTATAATTAAATGGTCTCCATATATACTACTATAAAGGCTATTACAACAGCAATCGATTTTAAGCTACTTATTGAACACCTGTTAGTGATGGAATGCATATTCTGACCAAATTTATTAAACTCTGATCGGCAGTAGCAATCACGGTAGCCCAATCATATTTTTTGTATTTAATATTAACTGCAAAACGTGCTTTTCAGACGTTTTAACGTACCTTAATACTACACAATTAAAATTAAATTTTTGGATTCAGCGAAATTTTATATAGTAGTATTGCAGTTAATATTTTCAGCAAAACGTGCTTTTCAGACGTTTTAATGTACCTTAATACTATACTAATGAAATTAAATTTTTGGATTCAGGAAATTGTATATAGTAGTAATGTATGGTTAAATAGTCTCCATTTATACTACTACAAGGGCTATTACCACGGCAATCGATTATAAAGAAGTCAGTGAATACCTGTTAGTAATGCCACGCGTATTCTGACCAAATTTATTAAATTTTGATCGGCCTTAGCTATCACGGTAGCACAAAAAAAAATTCTGTAGTTAATACTTACTGCAAAACTTGCTTTTCAAGCATTTTAACCTACCTTAATACCATACTACTGAAATTAAATTTTTTGGATATAGAGACATTCTATATAGCAGTGATGTATAATTAAATGGTCTCCATATATACTACTATAAAGGCTATTACAACAGCAATCGATTTTAAGCTACTTATTGAACACCTGTTAGTGATGGAATGCAATTTCTGACCAAATTTATTAAACTCTGATCGGCACTAGCAATCACGGTAGCCCAATAATATTTTTTGTATTTAATATTAACTGCAAAACGTGCTTTTCAGACGTTTTAACGTACCTTAATACTACACTATTAAAATTAAATTTTTGGATTCAGGGAAATTTTATATAGTAGTATTGTAGTTAATATTTTCAGCAAAACGTGCTTCTCAGACGTTTTAAAGTACCTTAATACTACACTATTGAAATTAAATTTTTGGATTCAGGAAATTGTATATAGTAGTAATGTATGGTTAAATGGTCTCTATTTATACTACTACAAGGGCAAATACCACGGCAATCTATTTTAAAGAAGTTAGTGAATGCCTGTTAGTAATGCCACGCGTATTCTGACCAAATTTATTAGATTTTGATCGGCCCTAGCTTTCACGGTAGCACAAAAAAATTTTCTGTAGTTAATTGTTACTACAAAACTTGCTTTTCAAGCATGTTAACCTACCTTAATACCATACTACTGAAATTAAATTTTTTGGATATAGAGAAATTCTATATAGCAGTGATGTATAATTAAATGGTCTCCATATATACTACTATAAAGGCTATTACAACAGCAATCGATTTTAAGCTATTTATTGAACACCTGTTAGTGATGGAATGCAAATTCTGACCAAATTTATTAAACTCTGATCGGCACTAGCAATCACGGTAGCCCAATAATATTTTTTGTATTTAATATTAACCGCAAAACGTGCTTTTCAGACGTTTTAACGTACCTTAATACTACACTATTAAATTTTTGGATTCAGGGAAATTTTATATAGTAGTATTGTAGTTAATATTTTCAGCAAAACGTGCTTCTCAGACGTTTTAATGAGCCTTAATACTACACTATTGAAATTAAATTTTTGGATTCAGGAAATTGTATATAGTAGTAATGTATGGTTAAATAGTCTCTATTTATACTACTACAAGGGCAAATACCACGGCAATCGATTTTAAAGAAGTTAGTGAATACCTGTTAGTAATGCCACGCGTATTCTGACCAAATTTATTAGATTTTGATCGGCCCTAGCTTTCACGGTAGCACAAAAAAATTTTCTGTAGTTAATTGTTACTACAAAACTTGCTTTTCAGGCATTTTAATTTACCTTAATACCATACTATTGATATTAATTTTTTTGGATATAGAGAAATTCTATATAGCAGTGATGTATATTTAAATGGTCTCCATATATACTACTATAAAAGCTATTACAACAGCAATCGATTTTAAGCTACTTATTGAACACCTGTTAGTGATGGAATGCATATTCTGACCAAATTTATTAAACTCTGATCGGCACTAGCAATCACGGTAGCCCAATAATATTTTTTGTATTTAATATTAACTGCAAAACGTGCTTTTCAGACGATTTAACGTACTTTAATACTACACTATTAAAATTAAATTTTTGGATCAAGGGAAATTTTATATAGTAGTATTGTAGTTATTATTTTCAGCAAAACGTGCTTTTCAGACGTTTTAATGTACCTTAATACTATACTATTGAAATAAAATTTTTGAATTCAAGGAATTGTATATAGTAGTAATGTATGGTTAAATGGTCTCCATTTATACTACTACAAGGGCTATTACCACGGCAATCAATTTTAAAGAAGTTAGTGAATACCTGTTAGTAATGCCACGCGTATTCTGACCAAATTTATTAAATTTTGATCGGCCTTAGCTTTCACGGTAGCACAAAAAAAATTTCTGTAGTTAATTGTTACTACAAAACTTGCTTTTCAGGCATTTTAACCTACCTTAATACCATACCATTGAAATTAAATTTTTTGGATATAGAGAAATTTTATATAGCAGTGATGTATCATTAAATGGTCTCCATATATACTACTATCAAGGCTATTACAACAGCAATCGATTTTAAGCTACTTATTGAACACCTGTTAGTGATGGAATGCATATTCTGACCAAATTTATTAAACTCTGATCGGCACTAGCAATCACGGTAGCACAATAATATTTTTTGTATTTAATATTAACTGCAAAACGTGCTTGTCAGACGTTTTAATGTACCTTAATACTATACTATTGAAATTAAATTTTTGGATTCAGGAAATTGTATATAGTAGTAATGTATGGTTAAATGGTCTCCATTTATACTACTATCAAGGCTATTACAACAGCAATCGATTTTAAGCTACTTATTGAACACCTCTTAGTGATGGAATGCATATTCTGACCAAATTTATTAAACTCTGATCGGCACTAGCAATCACGGTAACCCAATAATATTTTTTGTATTTAATATTAACTGCAAAACGTGCTTGTCAGACGTTTTAATGTACCTTAATACTATACTATTGAAATTAAATTTTTGGATTCAGGAAATTGTATATAGTAGTAATGTATGGTTAAATAGTCTCCATTTATACTACTACAAGGGCTATTACCACGGCAATCGATTTTAAAGGAGTTAGTGAATACCTGTTAGTAATGCCACGCGTATTCTGACCAAATTTATTACATTTTGATCGGCCCTAGCTTTCAGGCTAGCACAAAAAAATTTTCTGTAGTTAATTGTTACTACAAAACTTGCTTTTCAGGCATTTTAACCTACCTTAATACCATACTATTGAAATTAAATTTTTTGGATATAGAGAAATTCTTTATAGCAGTGGTGTATAGTTAAATGGTCTCCATATATACTACTATAAAGCCTATTACAACAGCAATCGATTTTAAGCTACTTATTGAACACCTGTTAGTGATGGAATGCATATTCTGACCAAATTTATTAAACTCTGATCGGCACTAGCAATCACGGTAGCCCAATAATATTTTTTGTATTTAATATTAACTGCAAAACGTGGTTTTCAGTCGTTTTAACGCTCCTGAATACTACACTATTAAAATTAAATTGTTGGATTCAGGGAAATTTTATATAGTAGTATTGTAGTTAATATTTTCAGCAAAACGTGCTTTTCAGACGTTTTAATGTACCTTAATACTATACTATTGAAATTCAATTTTTGGATTCAGGAAATTGTATATAGTAGTAATGTATGGTTAAATAGTCTCCATTTATACTACTACAAGGGCTATTACCACGGCAATCGATTATAAAGAAGTTAGTGAATACCTGTTAGTGATGCCACGCGTATTCTGACCAAATTTATTACATTTTGATCGGCCCTAGCTTTCACGGTAGCACAAAAAAATTTTCTGTAGTTAATTGTTACTACAAAACTTGCTTTTCAGGCATTTTAACCTACCTTAATACCATACTATTAAAATTAAATTTTTTGGATATAGAGAAATTCTATATAGCAGTGATGTATAATTAAATGGTCTCCATATATACTACTATAAAGGCTATTACAACAGCAATCGATTTTAAGCTACTTATTGAACACCTGTTAGTGATGGAATGCATATTCTGACCAAATTTATTAAACTCTGATCGGCACTAGCAATCACGGTATAACAATAATATTTTTTGTATTTAATATTAACTGCAAAACGTGCTTTTCAGACGTTTTAACATACCTTAATACTACACTATTAAAATTAAATTTTTGGATTCAGGGAAATTTTATATAGTAGTATTGTAGTTAATATTTTCAGCAAAACGTGCTTTTCAGACGTTTTAATGTACCTTAATACTATACTAATGAAATTAAATTTTTGGATTCAGGAAATTGTATATAGTAGTAATGTATGGTTGAATAGTCTCCATTTATACTACTACAAGGGCTATTACCACGGCAATCGATTATAAAGAAGTTAGTGAATACCTGTTAGTAATGCCACGCGTATTCTGACCAAATTTATTACATTTTGATCGGCCCTAGCTTTGACGGTAGCACAAAAAAATTTTCTGTAGTTAATTGTTACTACAAAACTTGCTTTTCAGGCATTTTAACCTACCTTAATACCATACTATTGAAATTAAATTTTTTGGATATAGAGAAATTCTTTATAGCAGTGGTGTATAGTTAAATGGTCTCCATATATACTACTATAAAGCCTATTACAACAGCAATCGATTTTAAGCTACTTATTGAACACCTGTTAGTGATGGAATGCATATTCTGACCAAATTTATTAAACTCTGATCGGCACTAGCAATCACTGTAGCCAAATAATATTTTTTGTATTTAATATTAGCTGCAAAACTTGCTTTTCAGACGTTTTAACGTACCTTAATACTACACTATTAAAATTAAATTTTTGGATTCAGGAAATTGTATATAGTAGTAATGTATGGTTAAATAGTCTCCATACATACTACTACAAGGGCTATTACCACGGCAATCGATTATAAAGAAGTTAGTGAATACCTGTTAGTAATGCCACGCGTATTCTGACCAAATTTATTACATTTTGATCGGCCCTAGCTTTGACGGTAGCACAAAAAAATTTTCTGTAGTTAATTGTTACTACAAAACTTGCTTTTCAGGCATTTTAACCTACCTTAATACCATACTATTAAAATTAAATTTTTTGGATATAGAGAAATTCTATATAGCAGTGATGTATAGTTAAATGGTCTCCATATATACTACTATAAAGGCTATTACAACAGCAATCGATTTTAAGCTACTTATTGAACACCTGTTAGTGATGGAATGCATATTCTGACCAAATTTATTAAACTCTGATCGGCACTAGCAATCACGGTAGCCCAATAATATTTTTTGTATTTAATATTAACTGCAAATCGTGCTTTTCAGACGTTTTAACGTACCTTAATACTACACTATTAAAAAAAAATTTTTGGATCCAGGGAAATTTTATATAGTAGTATTGTAGTTAATATTTTCAGCAAAACGTGCTTTTCAGACGTTTTAATGTACCTTAATACTATACTATTGAAATTAAATTTTTGGATTCAGGAAACTGTATATAGTAGTAATGTATGGTTAAATGGTCTCCATTTATACTACTACAAGGGCTATTACCACGGCAATCGATTTTAAAGAAGTTAGTGAATACCTGTTAGTAATGCCACGCGTATTATGACCAAATTTATTAAATTTGGATCGGCCTTAGCTTTCACGGTAGCACAAAAAAAATTTCTGTAGTTAATACTTCTGCAAAACTTGCTTTTCAGGCATTTTAACCTACCTTAATACCATACTATTGAAATTAAATTTTTTGGATATAGAGAAATTCTATATAGCAGTGATGTATAATTAAATGGTCTCCATATATACTACTATAAAGGCTATTACAACAGCAATCGATTTTAAGCTACTTATTGAACACCTTTTAGTGATGGAATGCATATTCTGACCAAATTTATTAAACTCTGATCGGCACTAGCAATCACGGTAGCCCAATAATATTTTTTGTATTTAATATTAGCTGCAAAACGTGATTTTCAGACGTTTTAACGTAAGTACCATAATACTACACTATTAAAATTAAATTTTTGGATTCAGGGAAATTTTATATAGTAGTATTGTAGTTAATATTTTCAGCAAAACGTGCTTTTCAGACGTTTTAATGTACCTTAATACTATACTACTGAAATTAAATTTTTGGATTCAGGAAATTGTATATAGTAGTAATGTATGGTTAAATGGTCTCTATTTATACTACTACAAGGTTTATTACCACGGCAATCGATTTTAAAGAAGTTAGTGAATACCTGTTAGTAATGCCACGCGTATTCTGACCAAATTTATTAAATTTTGTTCGGCGTTAGCTTTCACGGTAGCACAAAAAATTTTTCTGTAGTTAATACTTCTGCAAAACTTGCTTTTCAGGCATTTTAACCTACCTTAATACCATACTATTGAAATTAAATTTTTTGGATATAGAGAAATTCTATATAGCAGTGATGTATAATTAAATGGTCTCCATATATACTACTATAAAGGCTATTACAACAGCAATCGATTTTAAGCTACTTATTGAACACCTTTTAGTGATGGAATGCATATTCTGACCAAATTTATTAAACTCTTATCGGCACTAGCAATCACGGTAGCCCAATAATATTTTTTGTATTTAATATTAACTGCAAAACGTGCTTTTCAGACGTTTTAACGTACCTTAATACTACACTATTAAAATTAAATTTTTGGATTCAGGAAACTGCATATAGTAGTAATGTATGGTTAAATGGTCTCCATTTATACTACTACAAGGGCTATTACCACGGCAATCGATTTTAAAGAAGTTTGTGAATACCTGTTAGTAATGCCACGCGTATTTTGACCAAATTTATTAAATTTGGATCGGCCTTAGCTTTCACGGTAGCACAAAAAATTTTTCTGTAGTTAATACTTCTGCAAAACTTGCTTTTCAGGCATTTTAACCTACCTTAATACCATACTATTGAAATTAAATTTTTTGGATATAGACAAATTCTATATAGCAGTGATGTATAATTAAATGGTCTCCATATATACTACTATAAAGGCTATTACAACAGCAATCGATTTTAAGCTACTTCTTGAACACCTGTTAGTGATGGAATGCATATTCTGACCAAATTTATTAAACTCTGATCGGCACTAGCAATCACGGTAGCCCAATAATATTTTTTGTATTTAATATTAACTGCAAAACGTGCTTTTCAGACGTTTTAACCTACCTTAATACTACACTATTAAAATTAAATTTTTGGATTCAGGAAATTGTATATAGTAGTAATGTATGGTTAAATGGTCTCCATTTATACTACTACAAGGGCTATTACCACGGCAATCGATTTTAAAGAAGTTAGTGAGTACCTGTTAGTAATGTCACGCGTATTCTGACCAAATTTATTAAATTTTGATCGGCCTTAGCTATCACGGTAGCACAAAAAAAATTTCTGTAGTTAATACTTACTGCGAAACTTGCTTCTCAGGCATTTTAACGTACCTTAATACTACACTATTAAATTAAATATTTGGATTCAGAGAAATTTTATATGGTAGTATTGTAGTTAATATTTTCAACAAAACGTGCTTTTCAGACGTTTTAATGTACCTTAATACTATACTATTGAAATAAAATTTTTGGATTCAGGAAATTGTATATAGTAGTAATGTATGGTTAAATAGTCTCCATTTATACTACTACAAGGGCTATTACCACGGCAATCGATTATAAAGAAGTTAGTGAATACCTGTTAGTAATGCCACGCGTATTCTGACCAAATTTATTAAATTTTGATCGGCCTTAGCTATCACGGTAGCACAAAAAAATTTTCTGTAGTTAATACTTACTGCGAAACTTGCTTTTCAAACATTTTAACCTACCTTAATACCATACTATTGAAATTAAATTTTTTGGATATAGAGAAATTCTATATAGCAGTGATGTATAATTAAATGGTCTCCATATATACTACTATAAAGGCTATTACAACAGCAATCGATTTTAAGCTACTTATTGAACACCTGTTAGTGATGGAATGCATATTCTGACCAAATTTATTAAACTCTGATCGGCACTAGCAATCACGGTAGCCCAATAATATTTTTTGTATTTAATATTAACTGCAAAACGTGCTTTTCAGACATTTTAACGTACCTTAACACTACACTATTAAAATTAAATTTTTAGATTCAGGGAAATTTTATATAGTAGTATTATAGTTAATATTTTCAGAAAAACGTGCTTTTCAGACGTTTTAATGTACCTTAATACTATACTATTGAAATAAAATTTTTGGATTCAGGAAATTGTATATAGTAGTAATGTATGGTTAAATAGTCTCCATTTATACTACTACAAGGGCTATTACCACGGCAATCGATTATAAAGAAGTTAGTGAAGACCTGTTAGTAATGCCACGCGTATTCTGACCAAATTTATTAAATTTTGATCGGCCTTAGCTATCACGGTAGCACAAAAAATTTTTCTGTAGTTAATACTTACTGCAAAACTTGCTTTTCAGGCATTTTAACCTACCTTAATACCATACTATTGAAATTAAATTTTTTGGATATAGAGAAGAATTAGCAGTGATGTATAATTAAATGGTCTCCATATATACTACTATAAAGGCTATTACAACAGCAATCGATTTTAAGCTACTTATTGAACACCTGTTAGTGATGGAATGCATATTCTGACCAAATTTATTAAACTCTGATCGGCACTAGCAATCACGGTAGCCCAATAATATTTTTTGTATTTAATATTAACTGCAAAACGTGCTTTTCAGACGTTTTAACGTACCTTAATACTACACTATTAAAAAAAAATTTTTGGATTCAGGGAAATTTTATATAGTAGTATTGTAGTTAATATTTTCAGAAAAACGTGCTTTTCAGACGTTTTAATGTACCTTAATACTATACTCTTGAAATTAAATTTTTGGATTCAGGAAATTGTATATAGTAGTAATGTATGGTTAAATGGTCTCCATTTATACTACTACAAGGACTATTACCACGGCAATCAATTTTAAAGAAGTTAGTGAATACCTGTTAGTAATGCCACGCGTATTCTGACCAAATTTATTAAATTTTGGTCGGCCTTAGCTTTCACGGTAGCACAAAAAAATTTTCTGTAGTTAATACTTACTGCAAAACTTGCTTTTCAGGCATTTTAACCTACCTTAATACCATACTATTGAAATTAAATTTTTTGGATATAGAGAAGAATTAGCAGTAATGTATAATTAAATGGTCTCCATATATACTACTATAAAGGCTATTACAACAGCAATCGATTTTAAGCTACTTATTGAACACCTGTTAGTGATGGAATGCATATTCTGACCAAATTTATTAAACTCTGATCGGCACTAGCAATCACGGTAGCCCAATAATATTTTTTGTATTTAATATTAACTGCAAAACGTGCTTTTCAGACGTTTTAACGTACCTTAATACTACACTATTAAAAAAAAATTTTTGGATTCAGGGAAATTTTATATAGTAGTATTGTAGTTAATATTTTCAGCAAAACGTGCTTTTCAGACGTTTTAATGTACCTTAATACTATACTATTGAAATTAAGTTTTTGGATTCAGGAAATTGTATATAGTAGTAATGTATGGTTAAATGGTCTCCATTTATACTACTACAAGGACTATTACCACGGCAATCGATTTTAAAGAAGTTAGTGAATACCTGTTAGTAATGCCACGCGTATTCTGACCAAATTTATTAAATTTTGGTCGGCCTTAGCTTTCACGGTAGCACAAAAAAATTTTCTGTAGTTAATACTTACTGCAAAACTTGCTTTTCAGGCATTTTAACCTACCTTAATACCATACTATTGAAATTAATTTTTTTTGATATAGAGAAGAATTAGCAGTGATGTATAATTATGGTCTCCATATATACTACTATAAAGGCTATTATAACAGCAATCGATTTTAAGCTACTTATTGAACACCTGTTAGTGATGGAATGCATATTCTGACCAAATTTATTAAACTCTGATCGGCACTAGCAATCACGGTAGCCCAATAATATTTTTTGTATTTAATATTAACTACAAAACATGCTTTTCAGACGTTTTTACGTACCTTAATACTACACTATTAAAATTAAATTTTTGGATTCAGGGAAATTTTATATAGTAGTATTGTAGTTAATATTTTCAACAAAACGTGCTTTTCAGACGTTTTAATGTACCTTAATACTATACTATTGAAATAAAATTTTTGGATTCAGGAAATTGTATATAGCAGTAATGTATGGTTAAATAGTCTCCACATATATTACTACAAGGGCTATTACCACGGCAATCGATTTTAAAGAAGTTAGTGAATACCTGTTAGTAATGCCACGCGTATTCTGACCAAATTTATTACATTTTGATCGGCCCTAGCTTTCAGGGAAGCACAAAAAAATTTTCTGTAGTTAATTGTTACTACAAAACTTGCTTTTCAGGCATTTTAACCTACCTTAATACCATACTATTGAAATTAAATTTTTTGGATATAGAAAAATTCTATATAGCAGTCATGTATAATTAAATGGTCTCCATATATACTACTATAAAGGCTATTACAACAGCAATCGATTTTAAGGTACTTATTGAACACCTGTTAGTGATGGAATGCATATTCTGACCAAATTTATTAAACTCTGATCGGCACTAGCAATCACGGTAGCCCAATAATATTTTTTGTATTTAATATTAACTGCAAAACGTGCTTTTCAGACGTTTTAACGTACCTTAATACTACACTATTAAAATTAAATTTTTGGATTCAGGAAATTGTATATAGTAGTAATGTATGGTTAAATGGTCTCCATTTATACTACTACAAGGGCTATTACCACGGCAATCGGTTTTAAAGAAGTTAGTGAATACCTGTTAGTAATGTCACGCGTATTCTGACCAAATTTATTAAATTTTGATCGGCCTTAGCTATCACGGTACCACAAAACAAATATCTGTAGTTAATACTTACTGCGAAACTTGCTTTTCAGGCATTTTAACGTACCTTAATACTACACCATTAAAATTAAATTTTTGGATTCAGGGAAATTTTATATGGTAGTATTGTAGTTAATATTTTCAACAAAACGTGCTTTTCAGACGTTTTAATGTACCTTAATACTATACTATTGAAATAAAATTTTTGGATTCAGGAAATTGTATATAGTAGTAATGTATGATTAAATAGTCTCCATTTATACTACTACAAGGGCTATTACCACGGCAATCGATTATGAAGAAGTTAGTGAATAGCTGTTAGTAATGCCACGCGTATTCTGACCAAATTTATTAAATTTTGATTTGCCTTAGCTACCACGGTAGCACAAAAAAATTTCTGTAGTTAATACTTACTGCGAAACTTGCTTTTCAGGCATTTTAACCTACCTTAATACCATACTATAGAAATTAAATTTTTTGGATATAGAGAAATTCTATATAGCAGTGATGTATAATTAAATGGTCTCCATATATACTACTATAAAGGCTATTACAACAGCAATCGATTTTAAGCTACTTATTGAACACCTGTTAGTGATGGAATGCATATTCTGACCAAATTTATTAAACTCTGATCGGCACTAGCAATCACGGTAGCCCAATAATATATTTTGTATTTAATATTAACTGCAAAACGTGCTTTTCAGTCGTTTTAACGTACCTTAAATTAAAATTAAGTTTTTGGATTCAGGGAAATTTTATATAGTAGTATTGTAGTTAATATTTTCAGCAAAACGTGCTTTTCAGACGTTTGAATGTACCTTAATACTATACCATTGAAATTAAGTTTTTGGATTCAGAAAATTGTATATAGTAGTAATGTATGGTTAAATGGTCTCCATTTATACTACTACAATGACAATTACCACGGCTATCGATTTTAAAGAAGTTAGTGAATACCTGTTAGTAATGCCACGCGTATTCTGACCAAATTTATTAAATTTTGGTCGGCCTTAGCTTTCACGGTAGCACAAAAAAATTTTCTGTAGTA